>CAUYRT010081536.1:0-83536 GCA_963574885.1 Lepilemur ruficaudatus | reverse complement strand
ACATTCCAGTGCAAGTGTCCTTTTTATTCTTTTTCCCCCCCATCCTTTCAATGATTGACAACAACTGTCTTTTTTAAAAAATGTCTTTTTTTCCTTGGGTAAATTGCTGGATCAAATGGTAGTTCTACTTTTAGCTCTTTGAGGTATCTCCATATTACTTTCCATAGAGGTTGAACTAGTTTGCAGTCCCACCAACAGTGTATAAGGGTTCCTTTCTCTCTGCATCCATGCTAGCATCTGCTGTTTTGGAACTTTTTGATAAAAACTATTCTCAGGAGTTAGGTGATACCTCATGGTGGTTTTGAGTTGCATTTCCCTGATGATTAGAGACGTTGAGCATTTTTTCATCTGTTTATTGGCCATTAGTCTATCTTCTTTTGAAAAACTTCTGTTCATGTGTTTTGCTCACTTTTTGATGGGGTTGTTTGAAGTTTTCTTGCTGATTTACTTGAGTTCTTTGTAGATTCTGGTTATTAGCTGGTTATTTATTAGATGTATAGCATGCAAATAGTTTCTCCCATTTTGTAGTTGTCTGTTTGCTCTATTGATTGTTTCCTGGGCTGTGCAGAAGCTTTTAAATTTAATGAGGTCCCATTTATTTATTTTTGTTGTTGCTGTGATTGCCTTGGGGGTCTTCTTCATAAATTCTTTGCCTAGGCCAATATCTAGCAGAGTTTTTCCAACCTCTTCTAGAATTCTTATAGTTTCATGCCTTAGGTTTAAGTATGTTATCCATTGTGAATTAATTTTTGTGAGTAAGTATGACTGTTTTAAGAACTTGGGACAAGTCTTGATTGTCAAATTGCTTTCCAAAAGGCTTACATGAATTTATGTTTGCAAAGAGCAATGCGTATGAGAGTGCCCATTTCAGTTCAGCAGTCATCAACACTGAGAGTTAACTTGAAAGACAAGAAATACCATGTTAAAATATTTTAACGTAACTGCTACTGAGGTTGGACTTTTTAAAAGATCAATTATATTTTTGAAGGATAATCTGCATGCAGAAGTGTTCACCTATCATAATTGTTTAGCTTGAAGAGTTTTCATAAATAGAACTCAGCTTCATAACTAACACCTAGATCAAGAAACATTATCTGCACCCCAGAAGCTGCCCTTGTGCTCCCTTTCCATTTAAAGATCATTTTTTCATTGTGTGCTAAAACTTCTGAAGAAAGAATGTTGAATTTGCTTTGATCAATTTAGTTTTAACAGCCAGCAGTAAGTTTTCGGATTACGAAGGCTGGAAGATTTGGAGAGTTTTATATATGTTTAAGATTGTTACTCTCCTCACTAAGTATAGTAGTGAATTTATAATTCTTGCCAAAAATCTTCCTTTCTTTTAAAATAGTTTGATGTTATGTGCCCTGTCAAACCAGACAACTTTGCCTTTACTCAGAGTTCTTATACAAGTCATAATAGTGCATCTTTCTAGTGCAGGTACTTAAGTGCTAGTGAATATAAATAGGGACTTCCTCAATGCTTATTCAAAACACAGATTCAAGGGTCCCAGCTAAGACACACTAAATCAATATTTGTGTTTTTATAAGCATCTCAAGTGATGCATACACTTTGAAGAATGTTGCTCTAGAAAATGTTTTTTTGTTGGAAAAAATGTAAAAATATATGTACATATGTATGCTAAAAATATGAATGTTGACAATTGAACAGTTACCTAAGATAATCCTTCTACATTGCATGACTTAAATTTTAAAAATAATGCAATCAAAGAATTATATGTTTAATCCTTTATTCCTTTCTAGGCTTTCCTACTGTAAACCTAGACATGTGGTATTTAACATAAGAGTGGTATAGTTTGTGTAACAAGAACAGGAAATGTCTAGCTCAAAACACACCCCTTGATTTCAACATCTTTGAAACTGACCTGGTGTAATGAGTCTAGCTTTTCAAAGGATCACCCTTTACCTTATTTATCTAAGCAATCTCACAGATCTGTCATCTGTATTATTGCGGTAGCTAGGTAAAACGTATAATTTAAGAGTTTACATGGCTATACAAGTAGCAATAAAATGGCAATAAACAAACAACTGACTCCCTCCAACATAGTATTCTATGTAACCTAAGTTCACCAATTTGGTGCTGCAGCTATGTAACTGGGTCACTTTATGAATAAAGTTTTTTTTTTTTTTTTTTGAGACAGAGTCTCACTCTCTTGCCCAAGCTAGAGTGTCATGGCGTCAGCCTAGCTCACAGCAACCTCAAACGATCCTCCTGTCTCAGCCTCCCAAGCAGCTGGGACTACAGCTACAGGCATGCACCACAATGCCCAGCTAATTTTTTTTATATGTATTTTTAGTTGGCTAATTAATTTCTATTTTTAGTAGAGACAGGGTCTCGCTCTTGCTCAGGCTGGTTCCGAACTCCTGACCTTGAGAGATCTGCCCACCTCGGCCTCCCAGAGTGCTAGGGTTACAGGCCTGAGGCACTGCGCACAGCCACTTTATGAAAGTTTTGTAATTCAAATTTTTTCAAAAGAATAGTTCTCTGTTTCTTTTCTCTGTACATTGAGTAACACTAGAGTTCATATGTTTTTGGAAAGTTATTTTAGAAATAGCAGAATAACTATTAAATAGTCAAATATTAGATAATAACCTACAGAAAAATTTTTATGGGGCCTGGCTTTTGCTTTGAATGATCTTAATTAGAGGTTTTGTTTATTCTGCTGGGCTTGACAGATTGAGATGTGGTTGACTCTGTCCCCCCAATATTGCTTGAATCCATCCACTTCTCTCCGTCTCTACCATCACCTGCAGTCATTTTGCCTTATTTTAGCTCCTGGTCTACAGCCAGGGGCTCGTAACTGGTTTCCCTTTTTTACTCTTGCTATCTTCCAATCAGTTCTCCACGTGATTTTCAGAGTGATCCTTTTAAAAAAATAAATTGAATCTCATTATTCTTCTGCTTAAAACCTTCAGAGGCTTCCCTCAGCTAGAAAATCTTCATTAAGGCCCGCAAGTTCCTGCATGACCTGCTTCTGGCCTCTCTTTCCAACCTTGACTCTGTCTTATCTCCCTCTTGTTCATTACGTTCAAGTATTAATAACATTGCCTCCCCACCCCCCATTGTCCCCTTTTGTTTGGTGGCCTGTTCAAGCTCTTCCCTAACTCAGAGCCTTTGTGCAGGCTGCATAGGTTGAGTGGACGTAGGTGTAGGAATCATCCTCTTATAGATGGCAGCTAAAGTGGTAGAAGTAGGTAAATTTGGTTCAGCCAGTGGTTCTTGGTCTTGGACTCTTCTCTAGAAAAATACATTCATGCACATTCACAATTTCGTACATTTGGATTGAAACCTGGGGTAAGAACCTCTAATCATGGGGAAGACATAGAATAAAAATTATGATAAAAGCCTGTAGGAAAAAAAGAGAAAAAAGAAAATCACCACAATTCTTCCTCTGGCCACAAATCATATATATTGCCTCCATGTGAAAAATATACTACACTTCTCCCACTACCCCACACACTCTCATCCATTTACATTATCAGCTCAAAATCCAGGCTGTTGGCTTCAAAATCAAGTCCCAGTGTGGACGAGGCTCTGTGGGTGTAGTGCCTTTAGTGTCGTCCCAGAACAATTCCTCTCAATCTGAAGACCTAGGAACTGAAGAGACAAGCTATCTACTCCCCTCAAAGGCAGCCTACAATGGTGGGATGGGCCTAGCATAACTGCAATAGACAGTCCTATTTTAAAAGGGGGAAAATGGAAAATACAGAGGAGTCATTGGTCCCTAGCAATTCTGAAATCAAACTGGGCACAGACTGGCAGTTCTTGATTAGGAATCAGTGCCTAGGAATAACTCTTCATGGCTCGTGGCTCCACCCTCTGCTCTTGTTTTCAGCCTCTGAGCCATTTCTGCTTTTTCATGACAGGCGACATATATTTGCATCTGGGTAGTTTGTTGTAGCTTACTTCCTGCTTATAGAAGTTTTAGGGTGTAAAGGCCTCTCTTCATTTTGTACTCTTTCTTTCCAGTTCAAGCTGGTGGTGTCTCTGCCAATGTGATATATGTAAAAATGTAAGTATTCACAAGATAACAGAAATAATGTGGAGGAAGAGATTAATTTTGTTATGGGCAAGGAAGGACTGGGAATTTTCCAAGATAGATCATGCCTAAGCAGCATTTTCGAGAATGAACAGAAATCTATCAAGATGACTATGCAGAGAGGAATAATCTGGACATAGAGAAGAGCACGTGCGGAATAAAACAGGCTCAAACTGAAGCATATATACAGAATAATACACATAGTCTGCTATTGACAGAACTGATGGCGTACCAAGATGTTTGTATTTTACCCAGTAACTTAGCATTTCCTAAAATGTGGTCTACCCACCTCCTACATGCAAACCATTTGGAGACTTGTTAAAACTGCAGTTTCAGGGACCCTACTCTAGACTTACTTAAACTCTCTGGAGGAGGGACTCATGGGTCCCTGTGTTTTAAGATTAGCTGCCCTAGACCATGCATGTTAGAAGCTCTCCAGTGGGAGGTGGGTACCACAGCAAGATTTATATTTTAGATAAGTTACTCTATGTGGAGGATGGCAAGATGGTCAGAAAAAAACAATCAGTATGTAGGCTTTGCAATAATTCAGGTAAGAGATATTAAAGGCCTACAGAGATAAAAAAAATTTGTTTTAAAAATAATGATGAAGCTGATGTAAACAAAAGAGCATGATACAATGAAGTTTTATATATATCATATAAATAGATAAAATTCAAAATGCATAAGTGTGTGAAGTTTTGTGGGAACACAATAAAGGCAGAAAATAATACCAGTAGTCAGGTAAGTGAGAGGTGGGAAAGAGTGGGAGTGATAGTAGAACTGGGACTTGAAGCATGAATAGTATTTCACAAAAAAAGAAGGGATCTTACATGTAGCAAACAGTATGCTCTAGGCAAAGTGAAGATCTGGTATGCTTTGGAATAATAGGAAGTTGGGTTGTACTTGAATATAGTTGCTTAAGGGAAAGTGATGAAATTCAAAGCAGAAAAGAGATGTTAAGGCCTTACTAGAAAGTGGTTAGCTGATCATCAAGCAGTTTCCTCCTCTTCAGCACACACATTTCCCAGCCTCCCTTGCAGTTAGTGATTGAGTTCTCACAATTGCAATGTGCATGGATGTGATCTGCACCATTCTAGATCTGGCCTGTAAAAATCTCCTATATACTAATCTCTATCTCACCATAAATTTGTACGGCAACCTTAGAAGCCAATTGTTGAAGATGGCAAAGCCACAAGATTGATAGAGCCTGGGTTCCTCAATCACCTATTGGAACACAGGTGATTGACAGGAGACTGTTGATGAGGCCCGCCCAATTTGGATTTAACATGAGCATGAAATATACCTCTATTGTATTTGAGCCATGGCATATGCATGCTATCCAAAGGAATTTAGACATTATCTTACAGGCCAAGAGAAATCAACAGAGATTTCAAATAATGAGTGATGTGATCTGGTTTGTTTTTAGGGGGGAGTCTCTTTCAATATATAGTAAAGAGAAGTCTCAGTGATAATGTGAAAGTCTTCCACAAGCATTCCAAAGCTGTCTTGTGAATGGGCAGATTAACTCCACTAGGGCAAGGATGCAGACCAAACACTGTATGCATAAGCAAAATTACAGGTGAAATGAATTCAGCTCAATTTAGAAGGAAAAAGTTTCTAATAGAGCTGTTCAAATAGAAATTTCTTCTGTGAGCTTTTTCTCCCCGAAGAGATATTCAGAGGGGGGCTGGAGGACTTCCTGTTCAAGTTTTGGTGGAGGAGTGACATAGGATACCTTTAAGTCAGTACCATTTCCAGAAAGTCATTAAATAGTCTCAGATATCACATAATTATGAGAATGAGAACAGAAATTTCTCTCTCTCTCTCTCTCTCTCTCTCTCTCTCTCTGTCTCTCTCTCTCTCTCTCACACACACACACACACACCCTTACGTGCACACACATGCATCTACCATTGTCATGAAAAAATAACCCGTAAATTATTATTTCTTTTTAGAAAGAGACAGAACTTAATTTCCTTAATGCTTTTGCATCTTTTTCCTGAGGCCTGTCTTGATTTCTTTTAGTTCCTTTTAGTACAGCTTAGCTTTTAGTATCAGTTAGCATGACTGTATCAGATATCACAAATCCTTAAAGAAACCAGATAGATTATAACACAGTAGTCTTTTGATTCCTAGGAATATAATTCTTGGCCATAAAAAAGGTGATTAACATGCATGGTGTCTATTACTTCCTACCTATTTTCTGTGATCTGCTGGCCACCTTGGCTTAAAGAAGACTAAACTTGACCTGCACTGTTGGGAGTCAAGGTAAAGTTTATTAGCCTTACCTTAATTAAACCAGTGCCATGCAGCAGGACTGGGGATATCACTGCCCCTTTGTTACTCTTGGCAATACTCCCATTTCTCTTTTGTGATAAATTACTACCCTTTGGCCTCTGATTATCCACTGGGGAAACAGCTATTGCTTTGTGGAGTAGAAGGGGAAGTATATTATCATTTAATTTTCAACTGTAAGGGTTGGCATACTGAGTCATGAACAAATAAATCTGAAGAGTTACTCATCTAATGTTTAAGCGATTCTGGGCGGCTTTTATTAGGACTTTATGAAGGACGGTCTGCAAGGCTGAAATTCTGCTTTGGCTGGCAGATACCAAGGTTACGAAGCCATGACTGGGTCTCCAGCTCCAGAAATGAAGGAGGTATCTTTTTTCCCAGGGTGTGAGACATTTGCTGGAGCAGTGCTCATGAAGTAAGGAGGTAGCCCATAGAGTATTGCAAATGTGTTTTTAAAAGAGATGCCTTTATTTATTTTTAAAACTATTTTATTGCGATAGGATTGACATACAAAAAGCTGTACGCATTTAAGGTATGAAACTTGATGGATTCAGAGACAAGTATACACCATGCAGTTACCACCACAATCTATGCCATAAACATATCCATCATCTGCAAAACTTTCTTCTCAACTTCTTTATTTGTTATCATTGTTATTATTATTTGTGATAAGAACACTTAACATAAGATCTAGCCCCTTAGCAAATTTTTAAAGTATGCAATATAGTATTGACATCTATAGGCATTATGCTATACAGTAAGATCTGTAGGATTTATTTATCTTGCATAGCTGAAAATTTGCACCTTTTGAGTAATAACTCTCTGTTTCCTTCTCCCCCCGAGATTCCTCTATATACAACAGGGGTTTTACACACCAAATTGTCAACAGTGAATATTTCTTGGGGAGGATTTGGTGGGTGGTCTGTGAGTAGAGGTATCTTTCGTTTTGAACTTTGTATATACCTGTATTGCTTGATTTAAAAACATAATTAGCGTAAACTACATTTGTAATAAAAATGATCAAGACAAAAGTAGTGACTTTTGCATGTTTTTAATTTTGGAGAGATCTAATCCTGAGATAGTGTCCTTACTAAAAATAAAAAAGGTGTCAGCATTTCTATATGTTTTAGAACTCATTTTCTTGCTAGAGCTGTACCTTGTATTTCTAAATTTGGCATGTTTGAGTAGAGAAGGGAAGTATAACATGGAGCAGAAGTCAGACAATGAGATAACATAGACAAGCCATTGAATTTTTGAAGCTCTGTCTGCCTCTAAGGACTTGGTTTTGTGAAAGAGGAAAGGAAATCTCTCCATGAGTATATTAGTGTATGACTGACCCTTGAGCAATGTGAGGCTTAGGGATGCCAAGCCTGCATAGTCAAAAATCTAAATATAATGACTCCCCCAAAACTTACCTACTGATAGCCTACTATTGACCAGGAGGCTTACCGATAATACAATCAATGAACACATATTTTGTAGGTTATGTGTATTATACACTATATTCTTACAATAAAGTAAGTTGTAGAAAAGAAAATGTTATTAAGAAAATCATAAGGAAGAGACATACATTTACAGTACTGTACTATATTTATCTATATTGTAAGTTTATATCTTCCATTAAATGGTGGGCAACCACAGCTGCAGATCTTAGTATACGATATATATCAAGTGATTCAACTTTTTCTTGTAACATCATGACTTTGCTTCATGGGAGCATTTTCAGCATCACTTCATATGGGTCCCATGATGTTATTCAAGGTTTGCAGTGTTGCACTAAAAAATACATGAGAACTGCAAGAGATCACTCTTCACAGCAATATGCCATTTACTGGAGGGATGAACTACTCATGTGAAGATGATTAGCATCACAGCATTTTTAAGTGGTTATTGGCAACACTTGAGGCTGCTGCATCAGCAACAGGAGGTGGCTATGAAATTATTACAGTAATACAATAAGTGTGACAGTTAATTTTATGCAGTTATGATTTCATACTGCATCTTTATGTTTGTTTACATTTCTCTTGACTGAGAATAGTGCTATGTACTGTCTTTTTCCGTGTGTGTAAGTTTTGATAAATTTTAACGTTTTAATAATAGATTTGTATATATTTTGTGGTAGTAAATGATAAATAGACTAGTATCTACATATATTTTACGCATATATGACATACCTTTTTCTTAATTTGTAAAAATATTTTTAAGCTATGTAGCTTGCCTGTGAGTTTTTTCAAATTGTTATAAATCTTCAAAATATTTTCCAACATTGAAAAAAAATCTGCATATAAATGGACCCACACAGTTCAAACCCATGTTGTTCGAGAGTCAACTGTACTTGGACTGCCATAATATAACACCACAGACTGGGTGTCTTAAACAACAGAAATTTATTTTCTCATAGTTCTGGAGGCTGGAAATTCAAGGTCAAGGTGCCAGCAGGGCTGGTTTCTCCTGAAGCCTTTCTCCTTGGCTTGCCGCCTTTTTGCTGTGTCCTCACATGGTCTTTCCTCTGTGCTCCTGTGCCCCTGGGGTCCCTATGTGCATCCAGATTTCTTTATCTTATCAAGATATCAGTCAGGTTGGGTTAGGCAACACCCTAGTGCCTACATGTTAACTTAATCACCTCTATAAAGGTTTTAGCTCTAAATGTAGACACTCTCTGAGGTTAGGGCTGCAACATATGAATTTGAGGGTAGGTGGACGCAAATCAGTCTGTAACAATGGGTAAATTCTTACAAAGAGCTTTTTATTATTCTTATGGATTTCAGTGAGAATGAATTGGGAATGGAAATGACTATAAACATTTACACTAAAAATAACTGATGATAGTTTATTGATGAAAAACGTAATTACTAACACATTATGCAGAATAAAGAAAATTAAAATGGAAGATCAATTTGAGAGGTGAGCAGATTTATGCTACATATTTAATGGAAGAAGAATAATTAAAAAATTATACATTTATGGTTAGAGATATTAACATAAGAATGTTTGCATTTCTGATGTTTGTATGTGGTTTGTTTTGAAATCTTTCTACAATTATAGTCAAAGGGACTTATGCTACTTCATTATAGTTTTTTCGAAAAAATTGACATGGAAAAAGAGCATAAATATTAAACTGAAACTTTAATAGAAGTTGTTATTCAGTAACAAAGGAAATATTTATGCTATCCAATTAACAATCCTTTTAAAAGAATAATTAAAGTGTTTTAATCCGAGTAGATATCTAGTAAAATGTTTGATTATATCAAGATTTGGAAAGTAATTTTGTCACAACTATAACAGAAAATATACAAATCTTCACAATTTTATAACTTTTAGTTATTCTAAGAGATTTTTGTATTCTTTAGTATTTGGCTTGCTGAATGTTCAAATTATTTCTAGAAGAATTGTATTTTTTACCTGTACCGTAAGTCTACCAATTTGATCCAAACCATGCATTTTTATGGTTTACTACATTTTATGTGTTGCTACATTTTGTCCTATGTCCAAATCTTGTCTCCACCAACAAAACAGAGTGTCTGAGAACAGCCATATCTAACTCATGGTATTGTTCCAGAGCCTGGCTCACAGTAAATAGCTAGTGAATTATCTTATCAAGGTTAAGTGGTGTAGAAATTTTCTCATGCATTTGCCTCTATTTTATAAAACTGTGAAGCTGTAAACACAATTATAAAAATTGTCAGATGATTGCATAGCTGAATCTTTAGCTACTGGGTCAGTTGTACAAATAATTTCCTCAGACCTTAAAATACTTTAACCTGAAACATTTAGAAAATGGAGGCCATAAGGTTGTTTTAATTTCTTTTCTCAAATTACCCGTGTTAGGTATAGATAGCATAGTGGTACAAACCTGAACTCTTGGGTTCACATTCTTGGCCTTATCAATTATTAGCTGTAATGACTTTGGGCAAGTTACCTAAGGTGTCTTATGTCTCGGTTCCTTGTTTATAAAATGGAATTTTCGCTCTGGGAGGCCGAGGCAGGAGGATTGCTTGAGCTTAGGAGTTCGAGACCAACCTGAGCAAGAGCAAGACCCCATCTCTACTAAAAATAGAAAGAAATTAACCAAACAACTAAAAATAGAAAAAAATTAGCCAGGCATAGTGGCGCACGCCTATAGTCCCAACTACTCAGAAGGCTGAGGCAGGAGGATCACTTGAACCCAGGACTTTGAGGTTGCTGTGAGCTAGGCTGACACCATGGCACTCTAGCCCAGGCAAGAGAGTGAGACTCTGTCTCAAAAAAAAAAGGAATTATATTAATACCTACCTCTTAGGGGTTTTCTCAAGATTAAATGAGTTACTCAGTTAAAGCTTTTAGAAGAGTGCCTGGCACATCATAAATGCTGTGTTTTCTTTTTGCGATATCCTTTATGGGTTTGCCGAAATATGTGTCATTCCCCCACCCCAGCTTCTGCGCTTGTAATGTTACTTAAGTAAATAAACAAACGAAACAAAACTATTTCATTGTCAAATGGAATTCCACAAGCAAAATAAGTTTTAACCAGGGAAATTAAGACTTATGCTCTTCAAGCCAAATTTGCATTTAGCAGCTGAGTGATGATGGCATCCTTCAAAACCCACCCAGGGTTGCCTTCGATCTTTTACGGTGAGTGCTATGTGTGATGAATGCTCAACAAATGAGCAGTTTAAAGTGAAACACAGACAAGAATGACTGTAGTTCCCTGGAAATGAATCACTTCAGGCATTTAATTAGCACAGAATAAACTTTTCTGAGAATTCCACAGGTGTGGCCTCAAGGCTGTGAGTTGCTTAACAGAAAGGATTGAACTTGGACTCAGTAGGCAGCCTTTCTAGGGTCACCAGGGCAACTTCAGCAATTAAGAGTGCCTTCTCACAAACAGGTGCATGGAATCGCAAGGAAGCTGTGCATGTGGGTCTTGACTGATAGCAATTGTACCCTGGGGGAGGTTGTCCCCTCTAGCGACTGGGATACCTTTGGTCATAGTCGTGAAGTGAACTGTGGGGATTTTATTAGAGGTCCTAACACTAGCTAGCTGTTTGGCTTCAGGCTTACCACATACTTTTTTTGGACTTCAGTTTCTCTCATTGGTAAATGAAGGGATAGGGTGAGGAGTTCTTTTAAGTTCTCTTCCAAATCCAATATTCTATAACTCTGCAATGGAAACGGAAGCACAGTCGATAAAGATATATTGGAGTAACTCACTAATACCTTTTCATCAAAGCAAAATCAGAGTTTTTGCAATGATATATATATATATATATATATGTATATATATATATTTTTGAGACAGAGTCTCTCTCTGTCACCCTGGGTAGAGTGCAAATGGCATCACTGTAGCTCACAGCAACCTCAAATTCCTGGGCTAACGCTATCCTCTTGCTTCAGCCTCCCTAGTAGCTGGGACTACAGGCGAGCCATGACACCTGGCTAATTTTTTCTATTTTTAGTAGAGACGGGCTCAGGATGGTCTCGAACTCCTGAGCTCCAGCAATCCTCCCACCTTGGCCTCCCAGAGTGCTAGGACTATAGGCGTGAGCCACTGTGCCTGACATGCAATGATATAGTTAATTCAGATACTTTTAAAAATTCTATTCTGTGATTATGAGAACTGGAAATCCACTAATTTGGATTTGTAATTTAATTTCTTTTAAAACATTTGACTTTTAGGAGAAAGAAGCAAATCTAAAGAAATAAATTATAAAAATGAAATAGCCCCAAATTCATTGTCAGGGCCTACCTAATTCAGTTCTAGCTCCCATAATTTTCACATCTTTAATATGCTACATTTATAACAAAATGTGGCATATGTGTACCATGGAATACTACTCAACCACGAAGAAGGATGACTTAACACTTTTTGCAACAATCTGGATGGAACTGGAGACCATTATTGTACGGGAAGTATCTAAAGAATGGAAAACCAAATACTACATGTACTTGCTATTAAATTGGAACTAACTGATGGGCACACATGTGCACAGAGAGAAGTAAAACTTATCAGAAATTTAGTGAGAGGAGGAGGGGATGGTGAAAACCTACTTAACAGGTACAATGAACCTGGGTGATGGGCACATTTACAACCATAACTCAAGCATTATAAAAATGACCCATGTAACCAAAAATATTTGTACCCCTATAGTATTTTGAAATTAAAAAAAATATATGCTACAGTTATAACTGATGCTCAGTAATATGGCCCTAAATATCAAAGACAGATTAAATTGCTTTAACTAGGCTAGACCTAGAAGGAAAAGGTCTCAATATATTATATATCTTACTGATATATTTTAGAAAGCTTTTTGATCTGGGCTACAAATCAAATGGGTTTGCTGTAAAATTTTAATGAGAAAATTCAATTTACCAGACCAGAGTTTGATGAGCAGTATTTCATTGTACTTTCACTAATAATCCGTGTGCATTTAGGCAAGTTATTTCACTTCTCTAATCATTAATTTCCTCCCATAAACGCAGGGTAAGAAAAGAGTCAATGTCTAAGATGCATTTTTATCTCTAATATTCTGTTTGAAGTCAAGTTCTTCACTTCCTTTTTCTCCTACTTAAAAGATCCTTTCAGTTATTTTATTCTGAGTCTCTCCAAAAAACTCCCTCAGTCCCATGACAGTCTCTGTATTACCCAGGGATACTATTATATGCTTTCATTCATAGTGACTGGCAAAGAAATGTTGACTTCTCTTCTCCTATGTTGCTTGCAGAGACCTATTCATCACCCCGATAGTCCCTGACCAGAGAACAGACATGGAGATTAGCAGATAAGACATGCAGAGGACTGAACCTGAGTTAGTTGCCTAACACATGGCTGAAATTTTCCATAACTTTAATTGATCAAATATTTAGAAAATATATGACAGGCTAGAGGTAAGACATATCACTTGGCCCTAAACAATGAATAGTCTTAACAAAGGAAGTTAGTGTTGATATATCTAAAATATTCAGAGAATTCTTTAAATGCCAAACCGTATGGCGCTAACTGTAATTGTGTTAGAAATACATGGAAGGGAGAGATGTGGGTTTGAAATAGCAGAGTTTAATGGAAAAAATTTTGACCTGCAGAGCATCGTTAAGGAAGAATACTATATATGATCCTTTAATGCACTAATTCCTTCAACAAATATTTACTTTATTTATTTATTTTTGAATCAGGGTCTTGCTCTGTTGCCTAGGCTGGAGTGCAGCAGCACGATCATAGCTCACTGCAGCTTCAAACTCTTGGGCTCAAGTGAGTTGCCTCAGCCTGCCTCAGCCTCCTGAGTAGCTGGGATTACAGGTGCATGCCACCATGCCTGGCTAATTGTTTTTTGTTTTCTTTTTTCTGTAGAGATAGGATTTCGCTATGTTACCCAAGCTGATCTTGAACTCCTTGACTCAAGTGATCCTCCCACCTTGGCCTCTCAAAGTGTTTGATTATAGGTGTGAGTCACCATTCATGGCCAACAAATATTTATTTAGTGACTATGATGCAATGAATTTTTAAAAATTAGGAGAATACAGCAGTTAACAAAATGGGAAGAAATCTTTGCCCACACAGATTGTATTCTAATAGAGGGAGGTAAGAAAGAGTAGATAAGTAAAATAAATGTTACGTTAAATGATGATAACTACCATGTAATTAAGTGCTATGTGATTAAAAGAATATTTTGGTTAGTAATGTAGCCATAGAGAATACTCCAAGAAGTGTATAATCAGACAGTAACAAGCTAACCCTCTCATGATATAAATGAGGAAACTGAGGCTCAGAGGGGCCAAATAACATACCAAAGTTCAGCCAGTTTATTAGCAAGAAAGGAATAAAATCTAGACCTCCATCTCCCAGTCTTGGCTTCTTTCCAACGTGCACACATCTCTGAGGTAGACAAGTCACGCCGTTACAGAAATGGGAGTGAGCAGAGCTTTTGTGGGACACAATGGGGCAGACAATTTGTTTTGGGAGAAGTGTAAGATATCATTAGATGGAAAAGATAGCGCCAAATCTGAAAAGTCAGAGAAGTTTGGATTGGATGTGGCAATAGGAAAGACAAGAATAAAATGATCCTTAGACAATTTTGAAAACGGTGTGGTTGCTGTCATCTCCCTTTTCTCCTCCCCTCACAACCTCACCCCATAGTTCTCTGAGAAATAACTCCTTTGGCTAATGCTACTTACTATCAGATACAGCAGTCTTGTTTTCTGAGGCTATCAAGGATACTATGCTACAGTTTATCTTGAAACTAGAAATGAGGCATTTTGGATAAATACAAATATTTTATTATAGCTCCACATTTAAAGAGTAATATGTTGGTGAAATGAATGTTGAGTGAGAACTAAATCTAGACATTAGATTTGGATAAAATGAGCAAGTTGAATCAGATACAAGTTGAGAGATGATGTTCCTCAGACTTTCATCATAAATTGGGAGTTAAGTACTTAAGCTCCTTGAGGACCCAATACATAAATTATAAGCCGGAGCATACATTTCCTTAAGTGCAGCAGTCATTGTTGCTGATTCATTTTCATTTCAAGTTTCCAAGGGAGAGAAAGAGAGAGGGAAAGAGAAAGAGAAACCCCCCCCCCAAAAAAAAATACACAAGGATTTACTTGCAGATAGAAAGTTGTCATAACCATGATGTAGATGTAGAAATAGCTTTGGTTTTTCATTTTTCTTTTTTATTCTTTGTTCTTTGTTTTTCTTTTTTTAAAATTTATTTATCATTTTATTTGAGACTATTATGGGTCACAAACACTTTGGTTACGTATATTGCCTTTGCACCACCCAAGTCACAGCTACAAGTGTGCCCAATCCCCAGAAAGTGCACACCACGCCCAGTAGGTGTGACTTTACCCATCCCTTCTCCCCCCTCCCACCTACCCAACACCTGAGGAATGTTGATTCCATATGTGCACATAAGTGTTGATCAATTAGTGTGAATTTAATGGTGAATGCCTGTGGTGCTTGTTTTTCCATTCTTGTGATACTTCACTTTGAAGAATGGGCTCCAGCTCCATCCAGGATAATATAAGAGGTGCTAAATCACCATTGTTTTTTATGACTGAGTAGTACTCCATGTTACACATATACCACATTTTATTAACCCACTCATGGATTGATGGGCATCTGGGTTGTTTTCACATCTTTGCAATTGTGAATTGTGTTGCCATAAACATTCGAGTACAGATATCTTTAATAAGGAACTCATATCTAAAACTTAGATGATGTGATAAAATGAATCAATCATTTTCTTCTCATCTCCCTATTAAAATCACTGTGTTCAAAGAGCTTAATTTACTCCTTAATTTGTGTGTGTTGTAGTGCAGTGGAGGAACAAATTTATTATAATCATGCTTTAATATTACATATTGGTGCATTCCTAATTCAAAGTTACATCATAACAGGAAGAAACATACATGTGAAGCCATTAAAACACATTGCTGTTTGTAAAGATTTTGAAAATCAGAAGATCAAAAACACCTTAAAATTCCTTCTGTCAAAAATAGTGTGGAGCATGAAACACACCAAAGAAAAGGGATATTTAAGAAGTTCTACCCCATCATAATTTTTCTCCCTTCTTTGAGAACTACTGTCTTTCCCTTCAACAAATTCATAAGCAGAGTCCTTGGTAACATGTTTATAATGTGTGACATTCCCTTTAGGTCAAGGATGATTGCAACAACATTGAACCCTGAGTCAAATTTGGACAATCAGATGCATTTCCTGAAACTTTTTACATAACACTCATAAAATAAGGACTTGTGCAATGAGGCATACCCAACAGCATACAACTAGGGGGAGCTAGAGGGAAGGCCCATGACTCCAACATTTCTATGGTCTGATTGCTCAATTTTCCTTTGATTCTACTTATAAATAAACCAGAATGCACACACATACAGCTTCAATTTTGAATTGTATTTAGTTTGGGTTTTTATTTCTTATATGGAAGATAGATACTTAATATCTGCAAGATAGTTTAAAAAAGCAGGTACATTTCAGAAAGAAACGGTGATACTACTTGAGACACTGAAGTAAACAAGGAACAAGAATATTGTCTATCTCATATTATCATGATGCATATATAATTTTTTAAGAAGCTCAACTACATGTCAGCATTGTATTTTGTATATGATTCTGAATAAAACCATATAAGGAACACTGCATAATATTCCTTCAAAATATACTTTTTTATTAATAAGAGCTTTATAAAAATTCTTATCCTAGATAACTAAGGTTTTTACATAAAATATGAAAATAATATAGAAGTTATACCTCATTTATACATCAATTTAAAAATAGTTGATATAAAACACATTTGATTTTCTCAACATAGTCTTCATTATTTCTTTTGAAATAGGTAAAGCTAGATAAGTCCACAGAGTTATATAAATACATATATACACATCTTTTAGAAATCATAATTACTAATAACTTTGTCCTAATTGTATTCTTAATCTAACCTTAAAAGAAAACAATTCAAATACATGTGAAGATACTTTTACTTCCTCATCTCCAGGCTATTCTTCTCTCCTCTTTATAAATGGCCACCTTATATAACCTTTATGTTCAATTCTTTCAAATAGGTCCATTTTTCGCACACATTTCTATATCAATAAACAATATATAATATTGTTGTCATGTGTATGTGTGTGTTTATGATCGTTACAAATTTACGTAAGTGCTAGGTATCCTTCACAGAGCTAATGATCTGTACAGAGAATCCATGGTGCTCCACTCCATACTGAGGTAGTACTGCCAAAATAGAAACTGTTCCACCTGTAACTACATTTCATAGCCCTTCTTGCATCCAGATATTGTTATTTGATTAGTTTCTTGCAATGGAATATGAGTGAAAATAATTTGTGTCAATTCCGGGTTTGGGACTTTTAAAAGCTAATACGTCTTTTCTACTTCCCCTTTGCCATCCAGTGGCTGAAGGCAGAGAATTCTGTGATTGAAGAGATGGAGGAGCAATAAGATAAAAGAAGTTTGGGTCCTTGCATAACCATATGTAGGAAAGCCACATGCTGTCATGGATTGTCAGGGACTGACACATAAGCAAACAATAAACATCTATTGTGTTAAGCCATTTTAATTTTGCTAGAGTATAATGGCTAGCATTACAATAATGAATGTACATATTGTCATACTTTTCTATCATTCTACAACTTTCCTTTTTTTCACTCAGCATCATGTATTTGGGGCATATCGTTATTGTTATATGTGGAGCTAATACAGGGTTTCCCAAAGGTGGTATTATTAACACTATGGCCTGAATAGTTCTTCATGGGGGAAGCATTGTCCTTTACATTATAGGATATTTAGCAGCATCCCTGGCCTCTATCTACCAGATGTCAGTACAATGACCATGACCTTCCCACCCCATTTATTACAATAAAAAAAAAATGTCTCTAGACATTGCCAAGTGTCTTCTTGTTGGCCAAAATTATCCCTGGTTGAGAACCACTTATTTAATACATTTTTTTTATCTGCTTGATAGTATTCTACCACATGCATCAAGGATATTTATCACTATTTCACTATTGAAAGTTTGCTCCAATGAACATCTTTGCAACTGAATTTTAGCTAATTTATGACACTCAAATTAAATACCTAAGAATAATAAATTCCTTTTCTTCAATACCAATCAAAAGAAAAACATAAAATTATATAGAGCTGAAAAGTCAGGGGCAGCCAAAAAATAGGGGAGTAGAAGTTAGAGCACTAAGCCAGTGCATAAAAGAAGCTGAACTCCACACTGGGACACAATTATTTCTTAGTCATTAATTGATGCAATGGATGCTTTTTAGTTAGGAATATTAGCTAAATGTCACCAGGATCCACTGTCAGGTAATCCTTTATGATTCTTCTCTTCTCCAAAAAAAAAAAAAAAAAAAATCCCTACAATCCAAGTCATCAGCAAATCCTGTCAGTGCTCCCTGCACATTATATACCTCATATGAGGCGATTACATTTTCACATCATAACTGCCATCATCCTTGTCCAAGCCATCTGTAAAAGTGAAAGAGCCTCATGAAGGGAAATGGGCTTTCCAGCCTTCTGGAGAGCTGGATGAGCCACTGATGATGATGTGGCCTTTTGATTCTAAGTTTAATTTAAGGACCATAAAAACCAGATATTTGTATAAATATCTTCTTAAATGGAAGTACACAGATTATTAGTTCTTTTGAAATGGTGATGTTGAGATCCAAGTTCAACAGTGCAAGGTCATAACAATGATTATAATTTCTATAACTGGACAAATTTTATCTTTTGTCTTTAGTGCCATGAGTACCATTCCACTGGGGGATCTGATGGGCCTAGGGAAGCCATATTGCTGAACGGGATATCTGTTCCTGTTTATGTGGTCATCCAATTTCTGAAAGTCCTTAACTAACTTAATTGGAAACTTTATTTAACCCAATTTCATAGATAAAAAAATTTTCTTTCAGCCAACCTGTACCCAGCATAAAACTCTGTACCTCCTGAGCACTTGCCTTCTCTATACCCTTCTCACCACAAACAGTATCAGAGTGATGTTCTTAAAAGTATGTACATCCCATTGTGACATCCTCCCAAATTCTTTATGAGACTCATGATACCCCCCCCCAAATTCTTTAATGCTCTCTTATTGACCTTGGAACAAAAGTCAAAACTCTAGATTCACAAGTCTCCTATCAAACCCTCCCACCTCCATTTCATGACTTCACAGATACTGGCCTCTTTCAGTTCCACAAGTTCACCAGCTCTTTCAAGCTTAAGGGCCTTTGTATTAATATGTTTTTTCTCTCCGGTAAATGCCCCTCTATTCCCCTTCCCTAATTTTCATAGCTCAGAGCTTCTAAGCATAAATATCACCTTTTCAGAAAGGTCATTAGATAATTGAGTATTGTAACCAAAAATGGTTTTATTTTTTATTCTTGTGGCATATGCCAACTATCTTATGTAGTGCCTGAAGTACAGAAGGGCTCAGTTTCTGAAGACACAAGCAATTGTGACAAGCTACAAACGAAATTGCACCTGAAGACTCAAGAGAAAGATGAAACTGTGAGGTATCCAAGTCTGTAGACTGAAGGTCAAATAAGAAAGTCTTTAGGCTTAGCTCTGTCAATTTTGACCAACAAAGTTATTATTTCTATCTGACAACAACAAAATATACTTATAGTTCCTTATTAAAAAGTCTTGATTGCTGAAATTGCTGCAAGATAAATAACTTTGTATTGCAAGTGTAAATAAAATTTTGGGGATCCAGATTCTCTTTCTCTTTCCCTTTGAAAGTAATTGTTTTCATGAGATGATTTTTGAAAAGAATGTGCAAACACCCTTTCACAGAAGAGTCCTAAGTCATGCTACAATAAAGATGTGGGCAGAATGTGGGCTTTCAGTAACGTTTTCCAATCTCAGGGAAATTTCAGAATAAGGCATTTTTGGAGGTATAAAATATTTGTTTAGTTTCAAAGAAACTAAACAAACTAAACAGAAATACACTACTTATATTCAATATATTTTTAAAATTATATATATATATGTTCTATAACATTTTCAACACAAATTTACATTTTTTTAAAAAAATTGTGTTCTGAATTAGTTGAAAATAAGGAAATTCTCTGAGGTGGTTTCTCAAGGAAGACCACACTTTTCAATATGATTAAGTTGAGATAAATTCATAGCACAAGACATTTTTATATCTGTCAACAAAGACTCTTTCACTGAAGAACAGTCATTCAAGGTCTGTATCTACATATAGCTTGCCAGATGGCTTTTTATTTCATACCCTAAAGACTTCTTGTGGATTCTGTATGACAATTATTAAATTAATAATTCACATCAGGCGATTGTTTCCTGATATGACGGAGTTTGGATGTCTATCATATCAAGAAAGATTTTCTGGTTGTAGCTATCCAGTTTTCCCAGCACCATTTATTGAAAAGAGATTATTTTCCCCAATGTATATTTTTGTTTCATTTAAGAATCCTAGAAGAGGATGTTGGGAAGACCCTCTCAGACATCGGTCTAGGCAAAGAATTCTTGAAGAAGACACCCAAAGCAATCAATGCAGCTGCAAAAATAAACAAATGGGACCTGATCAAATTAAAAAGCTTCTGCACAGCTAAAGAAACTATCACTAGAGCAAATAGACTACCCACAGAATAGGAGAAAATATTTGCTCTTTACACCTCTGACAAAGGTCTGATAACAAGAATCTACCTAGAACTCAAAAGAATTAATGAGAAAAAAGCAAAAAACCCCATTTATAAATGGGCAAAGGAGATGAACAGAAACTTCTCCAAAGAAGACAGAATAATGGCCACATATATGACTTTTGACTCCCCAAAAGCCTAACTAATTGCCTACTGTTTACCTTACCAATAACATAAATAATTAATACATATTTTGTATGTGTAATATATATTGTTTTCTTATAATAAATGAAGCTAGAGAAAAGAAAATGTTACCAAGAAAATCATAAGGAAGAGAAAATATATTTACTATTCATTAAGTGGAAGTAGATAATCATAAAGGTCTTCATTCTCATCATCTTCACATTGAGTAGTCAGAGGAGGAGGAAAGGATAGGTTGGTCTTGCTGTCTCAGGGGTGGCAGAGGCAGAAGAGGTAGAGGAGGTGGAAGGAGAGGCAGGAGAAGCAGGCACACTCGACATAAATTTTATTAAAAAATTGTGTATAATTGGACATGGGCAGTCCAAACTCATGTTGCTCAAGGGTCAACTGTATCAAATGTGTTTTTGACTTCTGATATTTTCAAATTATGATGGGTTTATCAAGAGGTAACCCAGTCATAAGTTAAGGAACATTTGTATAGCCCATCTTGGAAACTGGTTGTGAAAAGTAATCAGAATTAGCAAGGCAGCAGGGAGGTAGGGAGGCCGCTGGGTTGCTGGTTGGAAGCTGGGAGCTGGAAACAATTCTCTCTGATCTATTGCCTGGAGAACTCCATGAGCCAGCTGGCCTGAGAAGATAAGGGAATTGTTCTTCTGCAGGCTGGGTGGTGCCATTCCCGTTAAGAAGATGGGCAAGATGCTTAGCAAGTGGGACTTTCACTATGTGCCAAAGTCTGCACACATTTCATCTGGATTCCAATTTTTATCCTTTGCCACACTTTAAAAATTGTTTTATCTCTTCTCTAGAAAAAGTAACCACAATTTCTCCAGTTCTTCTTAGATAATGTGTTCTAAGTGTAAAGAATTGGAGATGAGGGTGGGAGTGACATTGAATTAGCCAAATTTGAGGGTTTAAAAAAAATGCTTATATTTTTAAAAGTGACTTGGGTTCCCCTTAGAAATAACAGTACCTTTGCATATATCGTTGCATTGCCACTGGCCCCTCCCTTTCCCTGTTGGACAGTATGCCTGCCCTTCCCCTCACACTCTGCCTTCACAGAAAAGCAGAGCGTGGAAAACTGAGAGGAAGAAGGGGAAACAACTGGTGTTTTCCCCTGCAGGATGGCAGCAGCATAGGAGTGGAACTGAACATCGTGATGGGTAACTTCGTGTGCCACCTTGTCTGGGCTGTGATGCACAGTTACCTAAAGATTGCAACTTTTTAGATTTGATAAACATTCTCATCAGGAGACTTTGAGGAAAGCAGATTACCCTCCCATAATGTGGGTGGGTCTCATCTAATCAGTTGGAGGCCTTAAGAGGAAAGACTTGAGATTTATTGTCTCCAGGATTGTAACCTAGAAACCCTGAAGTTTCTGGCTTGCTGCCCTTCAGATTTCAGACTCAAGACTGCAATACTGACTCTTACCTGAGTCTCCAGCCTGCCAGTCTATGCTACAGATTTCAGACTTGCCAGCCAACCCCCACAATGGTTATGAGCAAATTCCTTAAAATCTCTCTCTCTCTCTCTCTCTCTCTCCCTCTCCCCCTCTCTCCCTCTACCTCTTCTCCTGTTGGTTTGGTTTCTCTAGGAAACCCTGATTAATATAATACAACCATCACACTCTTACAGCACAGGGGAGATATGCTGCTCCCTGGGAGGAGAGGTTGGAGGACCAAGGACTGTCACAAGGTGGCCTATCTCCAACCCTTCCCCTTCCCCTCTTCATCTTGCAGTCTGCCAGTTAGCCTTACCCATTTGGCAAGTTTCTCTGACCAGTTAGCTGATCCCTGGATCCTGAAAAGAGAGACATAAATAATGACAACTCCTGAAAATGGAGTTTTATTCTGATACTTATAAGATCTGAGGAGTAGGAGCAGACCAGGGTGTCTAAAAGGAGATGAGCAGGAGCTGGAAAGCGAGGATGCCTAAAGGCAAGGTGGAGAGATACAAAGAGAACATTATGATATTGATAAATCCCAACCTAGACATCTTGTCACTGGGGGACAAATCCCAACTCAAGCACATCACACATGCAGCAGAGGTAAGCTGGATGCCACAATACCAAGGTGGGAGCCCCACGTTCCTGACCATTTCCAACTGCCCAGTGCTTACGTAAGCATCTAGCCCATGCAACCCCAGCTGGAAGCTTTGCGTTCGTGATACAGGAAGAGACACTCAGAGTCTCCGGCTTTGAAAGACCTTCTCCATTTCTCTTCCCCCAAATCTCACATCCTGGGAACTTAGACTCTCTCTGTACTGCATTGGATTCTTGGCTTGGCATTAAAATTCTTGCTCTCAGTACTCAATCTTTCGTCTCTTAACGTTCTTTTTCTCTTTAAAAATAATTTCCATTTGTTTATTTCTATTCTCTTATTCTCACCATAGCCCTCTGGAGTAAATATTGCTCCGTTTTGCACATGAGGCAGCGGAGGCTGGGCTTGCTCAAGCGTCCGAGGGCATATTGGAGCCCAGCTTGGCTAAGGGCTGGTGTCGTGCTAACCTACAAGAGATCCCAGAAAAGACAGACTAAGAAATGCCACCTTGGCCTAAGAGGGACTCCATGGCAGGTCCCCAGTGAACAAGAGGATAGGGAAGAGATTTAAAATAAAAACCCAGGGGCTCTTTAATCTATGAATTTAAATGCAGACATGGCATTAACAGCATGATAACCCAGCAATGCTAACTCGTTGCTCTTATTTAGACCTTGCACATCTTTACTCTTTGACAGATGCAAAGAATTTCAAAATATAATTAAACTTTCCAATACCCTTGTGAGGAGGTGGCACCATATTCATTTTACAGATGGGTGAACTGAGGCCAACAGAAGACACGTCTTTATAAGTTAACTCATGAATCTGTGAGAAAGCCTTACGGAAACCCTGCGGCTCTTCACTGCTCTGTGCTCCAGCTCCAACCAGCTCAGAGCAGCACTCTAGAACTTGTGAGGAAGGAGCCAAGACTGAAAACCTCTCACCCATCTTAGCCATCAAGATATCTAAAGTGAACACATGAGGCAACAGTTACTAGACGCACCAAGCTCCTGCATTAGTTGCAGCGGGTTTATTCACGGTTTTCCCAAATTTCTTTGGTCATAAGATTCCCCTGTGGCGTTTGTTAATGATATAGCTTTTCTGGATTCTCCCTTGGAAATTCTGAATCAGTAAGTCCGGAGCAGATCCAAGGAATCTGCGGGGGTTTTTTGGTTTTGTTTTGTTTTGTTTTTACAAGTTTCCAGGTGACATTTTATAACCAGGCAAGTTTGGGAAACACTGAATTAATCATTCTGCAAGTACTTCTGGAACTTATTATTTATTTCCCTAGCACTGTGTTGGGTTCTATCGGATATTCTCAGAGTGTAAGAAACAACCTCAAAATGTATATTCTTCTCCTTACTCAATGTAATAGAGAATGCAACAAATGTTTACTGTATTGTATATTGTGATATACGTGCTATATTGACAGCCTTTAGTTCTTTGGCTGGGTATTACAGCAGACACAAAGATGAAGAAGACAGCAGGGAGAGGCAGCTAAACAGTAACTGCAACAACATTAGTAATACACTAAAGGCTTGTACAAAGCATTCTGATGAGGGAGACAAGAGAGCAAGTAACTCTGGCTGAAAGAAAGAGACAGTGAGTGGGGTGGAATTACAGCAAGGAGATGACCTATAAGCTGGGTTTTGGAGGGTGAAGAAGAGTTTTCTCTGCTGGAGCACATTACAGGGAAAACAGAATAACATGAATAAAGGAACATATATGCACATGTGTGTGCACTCTGTACTTAACCACGACTCTTTGGAGGAAAGGGAGATGATAAAGCATGACAATAACATGTCTGTGATGAGGAGGGCTAGGAGCTGAGCTGCCAAGGGAGGTTTAAATGTCCTTGTATGTCTTATTCATTCATTTAACAAATAAGTATTGAGTACCTGTTGGGCACTAGACAGTGTTTTAGGGTCTGGAGGTTTATCAGTTACAAACTAATTTTTAAAAAATGCCTTTCCTTGTGAGTTTATATTGTATGGAGTGAGAAAATCAACTAGGCAAATAAAATGTGTGTGATGTCAGATGACATTAAATGCCAAGGGAAAAAAATAACACAGAGGTGAGGAACAGAGGATGCCTGTGGCAGTGGGTGCCGGCACAAGGCCTTGCTGAGGAGGTGACATTTGATCTTTGTCCTGAAGGAGGTGAGGGAGGGGGCCACTTGAGGGAAGAATGTTCCAGACAGAGAGAAAAGCAAATGTAAAGGCCTTGAACATGGCGTGTACCTGGTGTGTGTGAGGAACAGAGAGGAGGCCAGCGTGGCTGGAGGGCAGTGAGATTGGGGGGGGGGGGGGAGAGTGGCAGGCGACAAGGTTAGCAAGGGCACCATGGGCAGAGAGGAGGAGGCACTGACTGGGATGGGCTTCCTGGCCCATTTTATGGATTTTTGGTTTTTATTCTGAGTGAGGAGGGAAACCACTGGAGAGTTTTAAGTAGAGGAGTGACGTGACCTGATTCTGGCTTTAAAATGTATCACTCTGTCTGCTGTGATAAGGACATCATATAAGTGCCAGGGATGAATGACATGAAAACCGAAGAGACCACTGCAATGTTCCAAGCATCAGATGATGATGGCTTGAGCAAGAGCAAAGGCAGCAGAGGTGGTGAAAAATGGTAGAATTCTTGATGTATTTTAGGATTTTTTTAAAAGATTGTATAGGGGCATGAGAAAAAGAGAGAAGGACCTTGGTCCTCATTCTGAAAACCATTGCAATGAAGTTACCTGATCTATGGTTTTGTGAAATCCCTCCGGTTTCAGAGCAGAGAATCGAGGGCAGGTGGAAGGTTATTATAAAAAGTCAGGAAAGAGATCAGGAAGATTGGCCAAAGCTAGATCTGTGGGTTCCAAAGAAAGAATCACGGTGGAAGAAGCTTCTGAAGAACAGCAGGATTTGGTGACTAATTAAATGTGTTTGATGTGATCATCACGTGATGGAAAGAGAGAAGACGGCAGATTCATGGGAGGCACAATGATGAGTGTGGCTTTGGTTTGTTGAGCTTGAGATGTCTGTGGTCTTTGGATGAGAAATCATTTAAAAAATGAGCAATGTAACTCTGCCACGTGGGAAATCGGGTGTAGCTAGGAAGTCATAGTGACAGCTAGAGATTTTGGATATTGCATGCTAATTTTAAAATGAGGTTTCTAGATCTTGCCAAAGATAATGATTTCTGCAATTTATAGTCCTCATATCTTCACATTTGAGCACAGGAAGAGTTCAGTAAATGCTTAGAGATAAAATAGTCCAGCAAGGATGACCATGAATATTGAAGATGGGTGGGGGGAAGCAGTGTGGGATGGGAGAAGTTGCCTGGCTTCCCCAAAATGGCCATATGCTAGAAGCAGACTGTATTATCTATGTGTTTTGTCTTTGCCTCAATATGTGTGATAAACACATTCATAAATTATCTTTGCATTTTTAAAACATGTTATGGGGAACCTCAGGAAAATCCCCAAATAGACCTCGAACTTCCTAGCAGAGCCATATGGCATCCCCCCCCCATTATGCTTATAGGATAAGAGGTTACTATAATAATATTATAAACAGTTTCTTTTGATCAAGGTAGTCCAAAGTCAATACCCTTTTTTCTGTAAGATGCCTATGGGCGTGCACTGAAGAAAAATGAATAATACATACAGATTCTTTCTTTGAAGTTCCTTTGTTTAGGAAGTTTGTCTCCTTGATTTGTATACCGAGATTTGTCCCTTGTTTTCCAAATGATTTGGAAGAAACATCTAATGGAAATTTGCCATGAGCCTTATAGGATTAAAGCATGGGAAGTTATTAATAGATTTCATTGTGGGCAGAAATCTTTGCCCTGGGGAAGGTTATTTAAAAAGATCAGGACATCCCCACAGCTTATGGGAAGAATTCCCCACTGTCACTCACAGTGGTGTGATTGTTGGCTGGAGGCAAAACCTTTGTGTCCACCCCATCATTTAGCTACACCAGCTTTGGAGTCCAGATTCGTTCGGAATATCCAAGAATGTTATCCATGTTAGAGAGCTGAAAACTGCACGTCATATTTAAATATTGACATTTCCATCTTAATTAGCATGCAATATCCACTCTAGCCCAGAACAATCATCATCAGCCTTGGGGGGAGCTTTCTCATCTATTGACATGTATGATCCTTCCAATAGCATGAAGCAGGATTTGGGGCAGAACTGCAATGTGTATGGTGATCTGAGTTCACTGAAGAAAGAAACAGAACTGAGCACCTCCTGCCCTGGCTCTGTGGCCAGTGGCCTCAGGCAAAATAATCTCCCTGGAGTCTACAAACACTAATAGCTATTCTATCTCACTCACAGGATTATGATAAAGAGAAAGTGAGAAAGTAAATCTAAAATAATTTGAAAAAGAATAGAGCCCTTTGATGTTTGTTTACTCAAAGGGGAAAAGAGAAAGATTTAGCTGATAATTTTGGTGAGATGAGAAAGGCGGGGACCAGCTCAAGAACAAGGGGGAGTTTTGTGCGCAGAGACAGGTGCAGGCTTAGAGAGCGCAAAGGCCAGGCACTCCCTAACTAACTGTGGTGCATTGGTATTCGAAATTGGCTCCCAACAATTCTGCCTCCCAGTCTTCAGCTTTTGTGTAATACTCTTCCCTCAAATATTGGCTGGATTTGAAGACCTGCTTCTAATGAACAGAATATGGGCAAAGTAATGAGATGTCACTACTGAGATTAGATCACAAAAGACTGGGACTTCTGTCTGGCTGACACTTTCTCATTCTAATGCCCACTTTGGTGAAGCCAGCTGCTGTGTTGCAAGCTGCCCTATAGCTCACATAGCAAGGAACCAGGGGCAACCTTGGGCCAACAGCCCAGGAGAAACTGAGGCCCTGAGTCTGAAAGCCTACGAGAAAATGAAGCCCACCAACAGCTACTGAATGAGCTTGGAAGCAGATTCTACCCCAGTTGAGCCCTGAGATAACTGTAGTCCATAAAGACCTTGATTGCAGCCTTTAGAGAGATTGGGGACAGAGAATTCAGCTCAGCTGTGCCCAGATTCCTAACCTGCAGACATTGTAAGATAATAAATGAGTGTTGTATTAAGCTGCTGAGATTTGGGGTAATTTCTTTCACAATAGATAATTACTGTACCAATTAACCTAGGATAACCTGGGATGATTTGGAGGAAAAGAAACAAAGGGTCTTCCCTAATGAACCTAGGAAGTGATTAAACATGTGATCCTGGGATGGAAGAAAAGAAAAGGGAAAAAAAAAAAAAAAAAAAAAAAAATCAAGAAGCACAGGGGCCGAAGGTAGAGAGAGAAGAGCAGAAATAAACAACTATCAGCGAAATAAGAAAAGTAAAGGCTAGTCACTCAGAGATTGCGTTAGCAAGGGAGTCAGCCACCATCACTTGTGTTTGGCAGATACTCAAAGGCAGGCCGGGGAGTGGGAGAGCTTCATAGCGGACAAAAGGGATGACTTTGGGTGTGTCCTGATTGCAGGCTGTTGGCCTGGGGCAGCCAGGGGCAGCTCCCAAAGATAGGGTGGCTCATGTGATTGGTTACGGGGCATAGTTGGCTTTCTCTGGTTAGTCCTAAATTGGAAGCAGGGACAAAAATTAGGGAGCTGTCGATTGTTCCTCATGTCCTGGCCATTTGAAGCTGATCATCAGAGGGGTTATTGTTTGACTTCCTGGATCATTAGCAGAGGCGGTGGTCTGACTTTCACATGATCGACTTACAGATAGTAGGTTGGATTCCTGGATTCCTACAGAGAATAGGTTGGTTTTCTGGGCTGGTTGTTGTGGGTCAGAGTTGTATTTTAACATATGGTCTGGCCATTGTCTGTTTGCATAGTCAGTCTCTCAGAAGGAAGAGTAGCTATGAAGGAATGGGGCACCTGAACTAAGCCAAGGATATCCCCATAGATGGATTTAAGACACTCCAGTCACAGAAGGATTGGGAGAACCTGCTGCTTTTTCCACAGGTGGGTCCACGACGAACACCACATGGAATGCTTTGGCCACACCATGCTTCAGAAATCTGGAGCCCTGATGGTCATTGGTCCCATTCACATTGCTTATTTCAGCCACGCCTGTTTTTCCTGCCATTGCCTGGGTCTGAAAGCAGTTTCGTGAAGCCATTTCTACAGCCCATTTTATAAAGTCTTTCAGATACTTCGCTTTGCTTTCCATTGCGTTTATCTCCACAGAGCCAGCATTTAAATGAACTCGCACCACTACAGCTTTTTTTTTTTTCTAGAACCAGTCCTGGGAGAGTCTTTATCTCCACAATCCTGAGTCGCAGTATAGCTTTCTTTACTGGACTCTTTTTAACATAAGCTTTTCCACAGTCAGACTTTGGAGAGGTTTTTTCCCTACCTTTGCTTTTTACCTGCCGCTTAACTAGAAAATTACCCTCCACATAAGAAGGTAAATGCTATCTCATCCCATTCCTGGAATAAAAAATTATCTTTTACCTTTGCTCTGTAGGTCAAACATCTACATGAGATCAACACTCCCTCTTAGCAAGCAGTGACTTTCTGAAAGGGTACTGGGGCCTGGATAATAGCAGCGGGGCTTGTAATCTTCCCAGTGCTAATGAGGGTCGCATCCTACCTGACATGTAGGCCTTCTGCAGGGAGAGTTAAAGCTTCTCACGCTTTAATTAGCAATGGCTGATGGAGGGGAAAGCCTGCACCTTGAAAAGTATCCATCCACTGGTCTGAACAATGCAGAGAACAATTACTTGCAGGCCCAGTGGCAAAGATGGTTAATTAAAATAGTGATGATGCGATAAGAGGAATGACAAACGGTGGTCCCTCACTAATGAGAATGGTCGCATTCTCTGCTCCCTTCTCTCTTTGCTCATCAGAAAATAGCAGAGCAGAGTCCTCAGGAGACTCCTGCTCAATTAGGCCCCGCAGGCAATGGAAGCTGCCAAAGGCCCATGTGAAGAGAAAATTTAACCACCTAATTTTGGAGGGAAGGAGTGAGGGCATGAGCTTTAATGGAATATGCCACCGGCACTGCCAGCTCCACGAGTGATGGGGAGCACCAATCAAAACAGTCATCAGAAAGGCAAGAGTGGGACTGGCTGGAGAGAGGCAGGCTCTGAAGTCACACAAACCTGGCTCCGCCACCTCTCTGAGCCTCTGGTTCTCATTGAAAAACATAATGAAAATGACAATGGCCTCATCAAGAGCCGTATGAGACTGCGTGTGTGTGTGTGATCACACACTGGCACCTTTCTACCTCTTCGTGTCCCAATGCACCTGCCCCGATGGACTTTATCTCTCTCCGCCACCTCCTGTGCAACATGCTCCTCATGGTTGATAGTGGCCCACACTTTGCCCCCACCCAATGTTACATTGAAAGTGTTCTGACAACCTTTTTTGAGCATTTTGTGTTGTTTCTTCGGGGGCTAGGCCCCTAAGGACAGGGGCCATTCCTTCTCTGTCTTTGTCATCTTCTATCATCATCCTCACCCGATTCCCAGTTGTCACACAGAGCTGGACATCACCAACCTCCACTGCTCATAACGAGGGAGGGCCCATGGAGGACTTGGGAGCTAAAGAACCCTAAGTCTTGCTCTTTCAGGTTTGTAGAAACCCTCACTGGGGCTAACAACTATATATCTAAAGCAGAAGCATGTTGTTGTCTTGTTTTGTTCAATGACCCTGTGAGATCGACAGGCTGGGCAGAGATTCCCAAAGTTTAAATCACTTGGCTAATACCTCACCTGTAGGAAAAGGCAGAATGAAAAGCCCGCTATGCTGAGGCAAGGCTGGAGTATACTTTCCATTCTTTTGGAAATAGCTAATGTTTGACTTTGTATCATACAAAATAGGTTATGGAAATCTCAGTGGTTTGACACAATATAGGTTTATTTTTCCCCAATGCTGCATGTCTAATACAGCTCAGCCAGGCCCCCCTGGTTAAGACAGTCCCTGTAAGGAGTCATATTTGGATGGCCAGACTGGTGGAGCAGCCGCTCTGAAGAGTAGAATTAATTTTTTTAGATCTGTGAAACATAATTTTGGCATATTGAAGGGGTTTGCAGTGAATCTATAAATCACTTTGGGTAGTACGGACATTTTAACAATGTTGATGCTACCAATCCATGAGCATGATATGTCTTTCCATTAGTTTGTGTCATCTGTAATTTCTTTTTCAGTGTTTCGTATTTCTCTTTGTGGAGATCTTTCACATAATTGTCTAAGTATATTCCCAGGTATTTTTTTTTCCTATGTTTTGTTTGGAACCAGAAAAGAGCCCACATAGCCAAAGCAATCTTAAGTGAAAAGAAGAAATCTAGAGGCATCACATTACCAGACTTCAAACTATACTACAAGGCTATAGCAACCAAAACAACATGGTATTAGCACAAAAATAGAAACATAGACCAATGGAGCAGAATAGAGAACACAGGTATAAAACCATCCACATACAGCCAACTGATCTTTGACAAAGCTGACAACAAAATACACTGGGGAAAATAATCTCTATTCAATAAAAAGTGCTGGGAAAATAGGATAGCCACATACAGAAGAATGAAACAAGATCCTTATCTCTCAAAACTCACAAAAATTAATTCAAGATGGATAAAACACTTAAACGTAAGGCATGAAACCATAAGAATTCTAGAAGAAAACATAGGAAAAGCTCTTTTAGGTATCAGCCTAGGCAAAGAATTTATGACTCAGACCTCAATAGCAATTACAGCAACAACAGTAAATAAATAGGACTTGATCAAATTAAAAAGCTTCTGCACAGCTAAGCAAATAATCAACAGAACAAATAAACAATCTACAGAATGGAAGAAAATATTCACAGCTCTACAGCTGAGAAAGGGCTAATATCCAGAATCTATAAAGGACTTAAGAAAATCAGGAAGAAAAAAGCCCCATTAATAAAAAAAAAATAACCCCATTAAAAACTGGGGAAAAGACATGAACAGAAGCTTTTAAAAAGAAGATAGACAAATGGCTAACAAACATATGAAAAAATGATCAACATCACTAATCATCAGGGAAATGCAAATTTAAACCACAATGAGATATCATCACCTTACCCCAGTTAGAATGGGTTTTGTTAAAAAGTCTAAAAACAACAGATGTTGGCATGGATGCAGAGAAAAAGGAATACTTATGCACTGTTGGGGGGACTTCTAGTTAGTACAACCTCTATAGAAAACAGTGTGGAGACTGGTCAAAGAACTAAAAGTAGACCTACCATTCAATCCAGCAATCCCACTACTGGGTATCTACCCAAAGGAAAAGAAGTCATTTTATCAAAAAGACAACTGGACTCAAATGTTTATTGCAGCACAATTCACAATTGCAAAGATGTAGAATCAACCCAGGTGCCCATCAATTCATGAGTGTATTAACAAAATGTGGCGTAGTATACTATGGAGTACTACTCAGCCATAAAAAAGATGAATTAATGCCTTTTGCAACAATTTGGATGGAATTGGAAATCCTTACCTTATGTCAAGTAGAAATAGAAAAACAAACACCACATTTACTTGATATTAAACTGGAACTAACCGATGAGCACACATGTGCACAGAGGAATGTAAAACTTAGTGGAAATCAAGAGAAGAAAGGGAGGAGGTGGGGAGGGGCAAAAACCTACCTAATGGGTACAGTGAACACTATTTGGGTGATAGGCACACTTATAGCTGTGACTCAAACATTACAAAAGTGAGCCGTGTAAACAAAAACATTTGTATCCTCTTAATACTTTGAAATTTTTTTAAAAAATTATGTTTAGATCCTGAACTGTAATTTAAAATATTAGCAAAAAGAGAACATAGACGGATTGTGCTCCCATCTCTGGCCTCTTACTGCAGATTGTAAATCACTGTTCCAGATGTTTGGATGGCTCAAAGCCACATGAAAGGCTTATGGTCTTCAACAGGAAAGCATTAAAATGTCCCATTTGTGTGTGTGTGTGTGTGTGTGTGTGTGTGTTTGCTGAAAGGAATGAAGTAACTCTATAGTGACAAAGGACCTTATTTCCCCCTATGAACAGCGGAAATACTGTTTCTAGGATGACAATAAAAAGTGTTTAGGGCCCTCAAATAAAGGACCTGATGACTAAGTTCTAGAACTGGACCTCTCCTAGGATGGGCCACATGACTTCTCCATTTATATTTACAGTGCACTTTGAATCTGTGTCCTAGAAAACAAGCTTGTTGACAAAACCCAAAAACAATAATACAAAGCCTCTCCTTGTAGTTCATGCAGCTTTTCCAATACAAATAAGCATTGGGTATTTACTTATCTACTTAAACTTCATACTCCACCTACTGCCAGGAGGATTTGAGGCAGGTTATGCTTCAAATTTACTGTGAAATAGGATGGCTAGAACTGAAACCAGAGCAGAGATTTCATGGTGGGAGCAGAGCAAGTAGATACTTCCATATCCCTAAAAATAGCTAATGACTTGTGTTGAGCACTGACTTGCCTACAGAGTGTCTGGAAAGCACAAAAGAAATGTTCTGGCCTCTTTGGAAGGTCATGTCTCTGACTGCCCAGGTGATTGTGCAGGTGAAGTACTACCTTTGGGCTGTTCTCTCTTGCTTTTCCAAAGCCATCTGACCACCATCCAGAAGCCTAGAAAAGGCTGATTTATTACTAGGGTATGTGTGCAACAACGTCTGTAGTGGCAACCTACTCCCTAGCAGTGCATACTTTCCTCTCCTTTCTGGACCCTCCTTCCTGCCTGGCCAACCCTCATGGCAGAATAGAATTTGTTCAGATGTTAGCTGGGAAGACTCTCAGACATGACCTGGTCTTGGAATTTTTGTTCAGTTACATTCATCTAACATTTATTTATAGGCTACATTTTCAGAGCCTTCAAATTCAGAGATGAAGAGAACAGAGGTCCTGAGCATTCATATTTTAATGGGATTCTTAGAGATTCCCTATATTTGAATAACCAATAGAATGAACTCCTGGGAAACATCAGGCACCTCTCATGATTGGCTAAGGAGATTGTCACAACTAGACAACCACCTACCTCTTCCATCTCCTCAAGCAGTCTCCTTCACGAGCACTTGCCTGTGAGATCCAGGCTGGCCACACAGTTGGTTACCAGCACTGAGACCAAGAGGGGCTGAGTGTGAACATCAGTTGGCAGACAACCCTTAGATCCAGGCAACCAGGACCCCTGGCTTTCCCCCAGCTGTGCCCCTCCCCATGGGAAAGAACTCTGTGGGGCCAGGATTGAAGCCTATGACCCTCCCCACTTCTTCTCCATGTTCCAGGTACCCAGGACCCCAGAATTCTCTGCCCCAAACAACCCTGCACAGCATCCAGGACCTGCGCAAACCTCTTCCCAAGATACATCCTGGCTTGAGGGTGGGGAGTCCATCCAAAGCGTGAGTGGAGGGAGAGCTGGCCACAGCTGGGACGTTAGGCCTGAGGTGTCCAAAGATGAGAGACTATACCCGCTACAGTGTGGGAGGGAGTGAGGTGTGGAAGGAGGCATGGAATGGGCAGGAGGCCAGGGCCTCACCTGGAATGCTCAAAGGCTCACTCTCCATCCTGGATGTGTGAGGATGCCTTGTGACTGGGCACCTTGGGAGGTGGTGGTAGAGCTGAGGTGAGAGCCAGGTGGATCCCAAGTCTCAAATGAATTTCTTTCTGTCAGCAAGGGTTAATCTATTTCTGTCTCCTATTTCTGATTGTTTATGGGAAGATTCAATCATGAAAGACCAATGAGAGTGCTCCGAAGTCTGATTCTTCTTGTCTATCTAAATTACCATCTCAGGAGGTAAAGCAAACCAATTTACTTTGAGGCTTTCATCAAAGAAATCCATAGACAGTCCAGGAACCACATGCTAACAAGATAGTGAGTCTTAAGGTAGGAAAACAAACTAAGAAGCCAAACTCCTACTATAATAATATGTATTGCTTCATGATAAGCTCCCACTTATTCAGGCAAAAGAATCCATAGTAACATCAGTGGGAAATACAAACATGATTAACTAAATGTCAGATTAGGATTACCTGTCCTCACAGAATTAAATATGAAAATATTAAATTTATACTAGACATAATCATATCATTTCTTCTTTGTCACCAACCTGAGTAATTTTGTCAGATTGCTTTTTTTAAAAAAAATAAATTCAGTTGCCAGTATGTACTTAGGTTCTCTCTCCAAAGACTGGTTAAGAAGTAGAATTAGGACAAAATTTCCCCAGTGGACCCCTCCTGGTTATAACCAAAGACAGGCACATAAAAACTTTTCATTAGAAGAGTTAGGAATGCCCTTACAAATATATCTCTGCCTGTAATGTGTGACTTTATTGTTGTGATGGTACCTGAATATCTGATTGGATTCTTATCAACAGTTATCATACTAGAGTGTATAGTTCACTAAAGAATTCTTTTTCAATCTCTTCCTCCTCTCTCCTCTCTTTCTGCATTGCACGTAGAACAATAGTTGCCTACTCAGCCAAAATGGTTATTTTGCTACTAGAGACCATCCACCCTGACTTTGCCTAGGTCTCTGCTGTCCTTTAACTTCTTCCCTTACATTCTTAATCAACTCCACCCTCATCCACCCAATGATCCTCTTAAGCATTTTCCCCCAGACCGTTTGGGATAATTTTTCAGAAATTCTGTGTGGCTAGACTATAGGGCAGATTTAGCAGAGAGCATAAATCTAGAGCATAGTGCAACCACCATGGAAAACAGTATAGAAGTTCCTCATAAAATTGAAAATAGAACTACCACATTACCCAGCAATCCCACTACTGGGTGTATATCCAAAGGAGAGGAATTCAATATATAGAAAAGATATCTGCATCCCCAAGTTTATTGCAGCACTATTCACAATAGCCAAGATACGGAATCAAACTAAATGCCCAAAAGTGGGTGAACGGATAAAGAAATGGTGGTACATACACACAGTGGAATATTATACAGCCACAAAGAGAATGACATCCTGCTATTTGCAACAACATGGATAGAACTGGAGAACCATATGTTAAGTGAAATAAGCCAAGCACAGAAAGACAAATCTCACATGTTCTCACTGATATGTGGAAGCTAAATATTAAAAACAATAGATCTGATGGAGACAGAGTAGAGTGATGGTTACCAGAGCCTGGAAGGGTAATGAGGAAGGGGTGATTAAGTGGAGATGGTCAATAGTTTCAAAAAATAGTTATGTAGATAGAATGAACAATGAACAGTCACAATGAAGTGACCGTAGTCAACAATAAGTTAGGGTGTACTTTAAAATAACTGAAAGAGTGGAACTAGAATGTTCCTAACCCAAAGAAATGTTAAACACCTAAGGTATTGGATACCCCAATTACCCTAATTTGATTCATTCGCCCTGTATCAAAACGTCGCACATACCCTATAAAGATACATAACTTTTATGTACCCAAAATAATTTAAAATTAAAAAGTAGGTGACATGGTGGGTATGGGTTGACAGGTCCTAAAGGCCACACTACAGAGTGTTTACTTGACGCAAGGTCAATGGTCACCATTAAGAAGATTAAGCAGGGTCTTTGACAGGGTGGGGCTGGGCTGAGGGAAATGTTCGAAAGGCTGGGGGAACAATTACCGCAGAGTGGAATTTGGGCTCAAGGTTGAAGCAAAACTGAGTTCAAATCTTAGCAAATACCAAGTCTAATACCAACCATGGAGCCATTAGGTGGTTATTATTTACTTTCTCTGATACTCAGTTGTAACTTTATAATGCCTTATGGTGTTTCTATGAAGATTAAAATAGGTATAAAAACTCCTATTGGCAAACAGGATGGGATAGGATGAATTTCTAAACTAGACTGGTGGTTGTGGGAACAGAGAGCAGGGGATGGACTTTGGAGACAGTGTCGTGAGGATGGGGAAGCAGAGTTAGGGTGACTGGGGTTCTACCTTGTGTGACCCCATGAGCTGTATAGGTCATGATTCAATTAGGGGTTAAGGGAATATAGGAGGAAGAACAGATTTTTTTCAGATGGTAAAAGAACAGATAATGAGTTTCATTTTGGGTAGGTCAAGTTGAATTGAGGGGGTGAGTGGAAGACATTTAGTGCAGGTGTTCACTAGCTCACTAACAGTAGGGACTTGGAGGGCAATGTCTATTTGGGACACATCAGGAGACAGGTCCTTGTGAACACCACAGGATTCGTTCACCTCGCCCAAGAAGACGTGTTGGTTTATTCTCTCATTGATTCTTTCAACTACTAATGCATTCATCAAATATATACTGAGTATCTTCTACGTGCCAGGCTCAGTGCAAATGAACAATATGAACAGGCAGAAGTTGTCCCTGACCTTGAGGATCTTAAGTCCAGAGTACAGGATGAAAGAGGGCAAGGATGCACCTGACCTTCAAACCTGGGCTATCAGGAGCCCAGGTGTGTGTATGAGCTGGACTGCTGGGTGCTGAGCTTGGCATGGAGCGAGGCACAGCTGGTCTGTGGTAGTGGGTCACAGCACAAGGAGAAGGGAACACTGTCCAGGCTCAGAGCATCTGAGCACACAGCAAAATACTGTTACAGAATAAATTGTGCCCAACAAGGGACAAGAAAGGTGGGGTGTATAGGTTCAGATGGTTGAGGGTAGAAACTTTCCCTAAGGTTATTGTAGGGGGCAAGGAAAGTGTTTTTTCTAGAATACCTGTCACTTGGCTTGTGAGTATGCAAGGAATTACTAAAATTATTAAAGTGTTTTGGCTCAAAAGGACCCTATTCTTTTTAAATTCAATATCTAGTATTGTGCCTGGCTCATAGAAAATGCTTAGTGAATGTTTTTAGGATGGAAAGGAAAAGCAACATAAAAAGAAAGGAAGGAAGGAGACAGTGAAAACATTAAAATATCATCATTCTGGGTTATGGAGCTAGAAGGTGGTGATGATATTATAGAATCTATAGTGATATTCTACTGAATCATAGAAATTATCATGGGAGGGACAATCTTGATAATCTGAGTTTTGGGACTATTGAGAATTAATGAAATCCATGACTTTTAGTAAAACTGGTAATTAATAACACCAAGACGTGCAACATCATGGTGTGATGCTGAATATATCGGGTACCTTTTCTAAGTTTCAGAATCTCACCTAGGGATGGCTTTCTCTCCTAGACAGCAAAGAAAATGAGGATGTTAGCAGAGGTGTGTGGTTCTTTCAGTGGCGACTCAGCTCAAACCTTGTGAGCAGGAGCTGGGTGGCAGGGGATTCCTGGAGGTGATTTGCATCTGCACACAGGATGAGCAGTAGCTTCTTAAAAGAACAGTAATATATATGCTTCTGCTTAAAACTTAACTGGCAGGCTTCCTGGCAGGGCTCCTGGGAGTGATGCCCTGATTTGCAGGGATTTAATGACTTCTTGTAGTCTAACACCTGTAGGTATGGAGACAAGCAGGGGAGAACATTAGCACCTGGCTGTGCCCCAGATACAGTGAGCACCATGGATTTGTGAAGACACTATCTTTCCTTTCCAGAAAAAAAAAAATTCTTTATGTTATATTTATTCAAGAACTGTTACCTTAATATTAAAATTGCCTATGTTCTTACTTGAAAATATCTTAATTTATTGTATTACAGTGGTACAAACATTTTGGTGGCATAAATTGCTTTTGTATTGTTTGAGTCAAAGTTGTAAGTGTGCCCATCATCCAGATAGTGTGCATTGTGCCCATTAGGTGTGCATTTAGCCCTCCCTATTCTTAAATTAAGAAAAAAATCATACTATTTACTATAGAAAGTCACTTCTTTCTTCCCCTGTGTTGTACGTATTGTGATGGACTTAGCTAGCCATAAATTAAACCTGAAAACAGTTGCATTTCTATAGTTCTGATACAATTTTCACTCCCTTATTTTTCTTTTCTCACTGAACAAACATTATTCACAAGAACCGATGACAGTGTGAAAGCAAGCTGTCCCCACAGCTTCCAAACGCTAATTTGTGAGGTCCTAATTTCCTCTTTATCTTCATGTCTTCTTATTTCACATGCAACAACTCTTTGAATAATTTAAACGATCAGATACATGCAAGCATCGCCCGGAACTGTGAGGACTTGACTTTGAAAGTAACTCAGTATTTTCAGATGGGGATGAGAGATTTCAGCTTGCAGAACTTTTGCCATCCCACCTCCTTTTGATATAGTTATAATGCTAACCATGAGAATAGTATAGCAACAACAAAAACATAAATCTAAAGCCCGAGCTTATTTCCCATCCAGAATTGTTACTCCAGATAATTAAAACAAGCAATTGGAAGTAGGAGGGAAGCGTATAAATGTGAACATCTTCAAATTACATAAAAGGAAGTCAAATAAATGTGGTTGCCATTCTTAACATTGATTACAAAGAAATCATAGCCTCTTGCGACAGAAAAAAAAGCATAAATAGTAGAAATCATAAAACAAGAAAAGAACAGAAGGCAGTAAACTATAAATTATAACAATTCTCAAACTAAAAGACAAAGAATTAAACTACATGCTAATCATAACTTATAAAACGTTAAAACTCATACTAAAATGAGAGAAGAATTTAAAACAAAAGATATTAAAGGACACAAAAAGGTTATTTTTTGTTGAGAATAGAAGCCTCATCAGTGAAGAATATGGTAGTCCTGAACACTGAATAACAAATCACCAAAATATATAAGCTAAAAACTGTTATGAATCACTAATACAATTGTAATGAGAGATTTTTGTACATACTTAATCTCTAATAAATTAAGTATGCTTTACATATATGTATAGGTGCACATATGTACATATATATGTGTATATACATACACAATTTAAATGATTATATACAGGAATATATATAATATACAGTTGTTTATATACTTTAGATATATTTATATTAGCTATATCTATATTATATTATATATGTAATTTAATAAGGCAATACATATTCTTTTCAGATATCCAAGAAATTTTTATAAGAACTGATCACATGGAAAGCCCCAAAGGAACTTCAATGTAGTTCAAAAAGTAAAAATTGTGTAGGTGGGATTATCTGAGCACGACATATTCCTTAAAAAATAATAGAAATAAAATCAGTTTGCTTCAAAATAAAGGAAAGGGAGAACTACAAACAACAATGAGAAATTGAAATAAACTTTGATAGAAAAATGAGTATAAAGATAAACTATCGAAAACATTAAAGATCAAACATTAAGAGACAGTTGAAATTGATGAGGTTTAAAATAAAAGATAAAAAACTAAACCAATGAAATTAAGGTTTGAAAACAATAAATAATAAAGAAAAGAAAATCAGGATGAAAAATCTAACCATAGATGTAAGATTAAAAATTGAGAACTAAAATTAAGCGGTGGGAAAGTAAAGTAAAATACATAAAATATGAGCATAAGAAGAAAATGAAAAATACTAGTAGAGGGAATGAATACAAACAAGAAGGTTTATGAAAGAGATGGACAGAGAGCAAAGTCCCCCAAGGTAGAAAAAGAGTGAAAGTTATTCAGGAAAGTCTAGAGCCTTGAAATGGAAAGAATGTGATAAAGTCCCCCAAATGCAAAAGCAATAGAAATACGGACTCAAAGGAAATTTTTAAATTTAAGAGCGGACTCATTTCAGGTAAACTGACCAACTGAGCTAACACAGATTCCTCTTTCAGCTATAAACAAGTAGAAATGTTGGACAAAATATGCCAAAATAACTGAAAAACATAGCTGAGCTCAAAAGAGAGGAAGGCAAATCTCCAGGTGCTAGAACAAAGAAGAGACCAGGCAGAAGGCTTGAAGGCTAGAACTCGGGGTTCTCTGGCAAGTCTACATTCTAGTTTCCCGGAAAGCAGTCTGTGAAGATGTGTGTGCAGGAAGCCGACTGGGATCTCCTGTGGGGGAAGCAGAAGAAGGACGTGAACTGGGATGCTTGACAACAAAGCCCTCAGCTGAGCCCACAGGGTGTTTGGAGCTGAGACAATCCTTCAGAGTTGGTGCTAGTCACAAGACCTGGCCTCTGTCTCCATGGCAGCATCACTAGATGGGACCTGGCCCCCAAAGGTAGCATGACCTGGGGACAAGGCCTTGAGAGAGACTCAGCTGAGAGATATCAGACAGCGTCCAACACTTCCAACATCTGGAAGAATGAGCACTTCAGTCCTGGGCCGGGGGGGCGGGGAGGGAGTTTGCTTCTAGAGAGATACATATAATTTTCTTTGATTACATGGATGACTTATTTCTCAATTTTTTCACAGTTCATTTAGCTGCATCTATGTAATTTTGTTAATCTTGAATGTTTTTTCTCTCTGAATTGTTGGGAAGATACATCAGCGGTCCACGGTCCTATCTCTAACAGGTGTAAAAAAACACGTACATAGTTGTCACTTATGTATAAACATATTAATTTCAGTGTTATTTATATTAGCAGAAAAATTGAAAATGACTAGAATGATCACAGATATTAGAATAGTTAAATTACATGCAGCTATTAAGATTATGTTTTCAAAGAATGGTAACTAATGTGTTAATATGTGTATTTCCACAGCATAGTTTGTATGATTTCAATTTCTTAAAACATTGGCCATTTAACATTTTACTCTAACTGCTAATGCATAAAAATATGGAAAAAAATAGATCAAAATAATCTCAGAGTTTAGCTCTATAATGTATGGATTTTTAAGTACTTCGTATTTTCCAAATTATCTAACATCATGTATTACTTTGTAATCATTAAAAAATTGACAATGTTTATAAAATAAAGAAATAATTATGTTGGATCATTTTATGCTCTACTAATTTGCAAATTTATATTTGATATGAAAACTGATTTGTGGGGGTGAAACAGTATTATACTTAGAGTAGATTTTTAATAATACTGTCAGCATTTTTTCAATCTTATTTTCAATACTATTTTCAAGGTGAGTAGGGGAAACAAGTGCACCTTAGGGTTCCTAGGTCTTTCTCTTATCTAAGGTTTTTCTTGGAAGACAAAAGCCCCCAAACTGTTCCACTCTGTGTGTGTGTGTGTGCGTGCACCTGCCATGTGCTGTGTGTGCTTAACTTTCCCCGCCTTTTGGAGCCTTTCCTGTGGCTACTTCTGTTGTTCTCAAGTTCCCTTTGCTTATGATTCCCATTAGATAGAAGGACATGGTGAAAGGACATTTTTCTAAGGTCACAAATGTCACCCATAAGCAAGGGAGGAATCCACAGTTCGCACCACCACAGAAAAAGAAAAAAATGATAAATTGCATAGTTCAAGGGACTTTTGATGAATGAACTTTTACGCTACTGGAATTTTTCTCCTTCTTTGCTTAAATATATGGAATAATATAAGAATTAGTTATCTTTATTTCTTTTTATTATTTCAGAATATTATGGGGGTGCACATGTTTTGGTTACATGATTTGCTTTTGCACAGTTTGCGTCAAAGTTACAATGTGTCCATCACCCATACCCAGTTAGTGTGCACTGTACTCGTTAGATGTGAATTTACCCATCTCCTCGGCCCCGCTCCCACCTGCTTGATTTCTGTTGAGCTTTACTTCCATACGTACATGTAAGCGTTGATCGACTGAGAAACCAGTTATTTTAAAAGGTTCTCACACTGAAGCACTCCACATATAAACTGTGGAGAGGCCCATATGAGCGTTCATTACTGTTTGTGTTTTTCTTCTTCTGTTCTCTCTTTCTATTCCCTTCCTCCCTCTTTTCCTTCCTTTTCTCTTTCTTTCTTTCAGATTGAATTCCTGGATCCCTTGCTCCAATCCCTGCATCTCTCCCACCACTCTCTCTCAAAGATTTACCCCATCCTTTCATCTCCTAAAGGCTCTTCCGCATCTCACAGCGGATTTCAACGTGCCGGGCCGAGCACCGAGGGGCAGAGACGTTGATAACTGTGGTTTCAGAAGCTTATGTGCTTGAGAGTCTGTGAAATCCTCCCTGGCCCCAGAGACTCTAAATTGTTTCAATCCTTATTTTCTTTGTCTTTTATGGCTTTTAAAGTTTCACATCCAATAACCACATTTGTATCCAAAGCATGGATTTTCAGAGTTTGACAAAGCTGATCCGGCGGATTCAATTTCCATAAATCCCTTAAAGTGTTTAACCAACTCTTCTCACTTTGCAAAAATGTCTCTGACAAAAACACAGGGGAAAACAATTGTTTTTGACATCACAACAGTTTAATATCTTAACTTAGTCATTAAATTGTGCTTCACATCAATGGAAATCCTCAGTTCTACAAACTATCATTTTTAAATAGCAATAAAGGTTGATAATGCCACAGTACAATTTCCTAGTAACTGAGCTCATACATCTTATTGTACAGAAACAAAAGGAAATATCTCTTAGGAGAAATAATTTACTATCTATTGAATAACTATCTTTACATCTAAAATGGGGCACCAGACAAAAGTCCAGATTTTTCTTTCCAACATTGAGTTGATACATTAAAAGAAAAATAATGCAATCAAAACACAGAAAGTTCTTCCAGAAAAAAAAAAAAAAGAAGAAAGAGAATATGACCACATGATAAAAAAAAAATGACAAGAAGGCAGAAGACAAATGTGACAATGACCAAATCCCACAAAACTCTGCTCCTCAGAACACTTTTCCCTGACAAGTGAGGCTTTTCCATCTGACCCTTCGATGAGTCCCTGTCGTGCAGCAGAATGTGTGGCTCACGGAGGTTCCACTGAGTGTGCCAAGAGATATGTGTAGTTGCAGTCTTTTCCACGGACAACTTAGATCACAGGCTCAGATCCGGAGTACTATTAGGTTACCTTGAGTCCTTGCCTGGAAGTTCAGGGACTTCTGTCTTGCAGGTGTTACTGGTGTTTACAGCGAGGCCAGTCCTCTGGAAAATGTCAGCACCTCTGCAAGGCAAGTCGCTTCTGTCAACACGCTGTGAAGACGGGTCCATGTGCATTCTGTCCATCGGGCTACAAAACATACAGGTCTCAGAACCCGCCCACTGGCCCAGAAGGGCTAATTCAAAGTTTCAGGGACTTAGTTCAGATGTGTCCAGCTGACTGCGGTGAGAGAGGAGCAGGCATTGGCTTATGTGCAGTGGAGATGGAGGGAGAGGATAAGGAAGAAAACCAACAGTGCCTTGGAGAAAGAACCACTGCATGTTCCCCAGATGACACAAAATGGGTAGAATCCTCAGACGTGACCGACCCTCCTACCCAGCCTGGAGAGATCAGTTGGAGTTCTGGTGATGAGGGGAAGCACAAAAACTACGGGAAAGTTCTTAGAGTCACAGCTGTGATCAGATCAGGGTATTCTTGCCTAGTTCAACCCAGCTGTCTCTTTGATCCAACTCCTCCAGCTCAACAAGCCTTTAGTCCCTAAAACTATCCCAATGCTCTGGTCCTGTCTCAGCATCTTTATTCATTTATTTCTTTTAAATGGCTGTAAGAATTACAGTCCACTTGTTTCCAGCCTGCCTTTGTTCTCGAGGACAAAAACTGTATCTTATTTATTTTTCTATTTTTCAGTATTGCCTGGCATGTATTTAATTCATCATCTTTGCATCTTGGAAAGATCTATCTCCCTTTCAGGAGGCCCACTGTCCTCTATAATTACCCTTACTCTCCCTAATCCCCGATCTCTAAGTGATCCCATTATACAGGACTCTCCTCTCAGCTGGAGGTCAGCGCTGGAAAGAAATCAGATAAACTCTCGGAGTGAAGATGCTAGCTTATGACAGCTTAAAGCATTTCCTCTCTCCAGTGAATGTGCAAAGGGACTCATTTAACACCAAATTAAACCTTTATGAACTAAAGCAATACATTACTGATAAAATGCCAGGGAGCTGGGAGGAAGAAGTAGAGAAAGGGAGACTTTTTAAAACAGGGGTTATATTGATCACCCCTTAAGCTTCGCTAATCAGGCAGCGACTGATTCTGAATATTTCTAGAACTGAGCTTCCCTAAGGAATGGTGAGCATGTTCCCTCAGCCTTCATCTTGAATAGGTTTGGGGTTGGGTGGGGTGGACACCCAGCTAGAAGTGTTTCAATGTCTCCCCTGAGTCTGAGTGCTTCTTGGTCTCCCCTGCAGCATTGCCCGTTTCTTGGACATTTCATTCCTAATAAAGATCCCTCACAGGAGGCAGGAAGCTGAGAGTCAACTTGACCAGTCTTTGGCAATTTCTAAGTCACTGCAGTTCCACGAAAAGGTAAGGGAAGATATAAATCAATAAAGATTTAGATTTCATATTCTTGCAATTCCCAGTCCTATACTGACACTGAGCAGCATAAAGTAGCATGAAACGCTACAAGTCAAAACACCGGGGCTCTGAGCAACTTTCTTGCTAATAAATTAGAATCTTTGAGACATCTCTCAGCATGTCTGAATCTCCACTCCAAACTATCAAATGGAATAATGAACAGAGGTCCTATTTAACACACAAGATTTTAATGAAGATCAAATGAGATACTAAATGTAAAAATGCTTTGAAAACCATTAAATGCTATACAAAATGACAAATTTTAATCCTATCCTTCACAAAATGTGTGATGAAGTAAATGACTTTGAAAAGACTTGAAATATTTTTTGATTCCATTTTGTGTTGAATAATGATGGTTTTTAATCAGTATTTTCACATTGTTTCTTTAATAACTCCCACACTTATCAAGGCATATGGCAACCAATAATAAAGACACTTCCTCCTTTGCAGTTAGATGTGGCTAATGTCTAGGGTCTAGCTCATGAGATGTGACTGTAAGCAACATATACAACTTCCCTTCACTTCCTCTGGCCTGCTGGAAATGTACATGAGATGGCAGGAGCTGTGGCAGCCATCTTGGTCCAGGAAATAGAAGCTGCACATTAAGATAAAAGAGCAACAAGAGGGCCTGGGCTTCTGCAATGTCACACACCAGGGCCACCAAACCAGTTTGTCTTTCAATCACAGAGAAATAGCTTCAATCTTAAATTGCTATTATTTTGAATTTCTCTGTTAAAATCACCAAATGGGAATGCTACCCAATACATTCCTATTTAATTTAATTTTAATGATCTATTCTAACCTCCTTGCCAGGCAACTTTCTTCCCTATATTATTATTATCTCCACTCAGACTTTTGAAAAAGTTACTTTAAAGCCATGACCAAATGTGTCCTTGTATTTCAAACTTCTGGTTGAACTGGTTCATGACAAAGTTACCTCCTTTAAATGAGAAGAAACAAGTCTTTATAATTTTTAATAAAACACATGATATCCCTCACTGCTATCTCACACTGATTGTTAATATTATCAATTATTGGGGCAAGTATCCAAATAATTCTCAGGGTAGTTTTCTCCAGGTCCCAAAAAGCCCGAAGGAGACAGAATAGTGTGTATCTTAGTCCTTAATAAAATTTAAACACACACCACACACACACACACACTTAGTACACGAAGACACTTCATCCCAATGTGATCACTGGCATTGCCATTGCCAAGAAAAGGGAAAGAATGTCTATCTGGGGACTATAGGAGTTGATAAGATGTAGGAACCCCTGGGGATTATTTTTTTCTGTTTTGCCTCTTCTTGGGCTTTTGACACTAATGTATGTGGAGTTGATTTGGTTTGGGACTTAAGGCTGCTGACTTCCATGGATCCGCAGGCCCAGATGCCTTCCGCTGGCATCACTTCCCTGGCATCACTCTGCATGTGGGTGGGCAGTCAATTTTTCAGAGAACAAACTGCTTCCCTACCTCTCCATTTCTGTCAACATAGGACCCCAGGGATATGACAAGCTCTCTGCTTTAGAATGGAGTGATATGAGGGAGGAAGCCCATGTCAGTCTTTTTAATTTGCTCCACACTGGCCTTGGGCCAACACAAAGAGCTGGTTTCTCCTGTGAACATCCCGATACCTGGTCTCCAGTGGAGCACCACACATCACACCTTCAGCAGAAGGCAGTGGAAAGCCTTTGATACGAATCCCGAGGTGCCTAAGGAACAGTGTGGAGTTAGCAGGGGCTGCCTCCAAGTCTCTGCTATGCGTGAATTCCCTGCCAAAAATGTAAAGTGAGTTAAAAAGAAACAATTTGAGTACTTTCTAACGTGTTTTGATTTTCCACATGACAAAACACTGGGTTGTTATTGTGTGTGCATGCGCGTATGTGTGTCACAGTGGCAGGCAGAAGGATAATTTGCAGCCCTGCTAGTCTAGGCAGAACATTAGATCCTAAGAACAAAATGGAAAGGTAGAGAGAGAGAGGGCTGCTCATTAATCCCAGCCACAATCCTCCTGTCCTCCTTACTTTAGGAACAAATCATCGGAAAGGGAGACACAGATACTTTGTGGGCCTAATCTCTACCAACTAACAGGCAATATTTACTTGGCCCCTTTTAAAACTCACCCTTGTGTATGGCTTAACAAGTACAGCTGCCTGAAAAGTCATTGATCTCTCAGCTCATTGATGGGTCAGTGATGTGGCGGGGGTGGGACTGACCGGAGGCAGCACAGTGCTGGGTCACTGTTAGCTTGTTGCTGTCACAGTTGTGCCACCCACATGGATTACAAACAGTTCAGGGCAATAACAGATGGCTTCTTGCATGATTGGCAGAAAGCTTCAGGCAGTATGAGCCCTTAACCCATATGGACAGCGTGATGGACTACAAAGAGCTTGCACCTTGCAATCAGCGAGACCTAGCTTACAGTCTGCGAGGAAGCCATTTACTGTCTGCGGGCTTCACCTTTCTCATCTAAGAAATTGGGACTAACTAAACGTACCTTGTTGTGCAAAATATATTTAAGGTAAGAAAAGAGCCACCCTTGGTTCCTGGCACAAGGGAGCCACCCAATAATGTTTTCCCTTGCAGCACAGATGAAGCCAAGAGCAGTGAGGGAAGTTCCTCCAGATCTCTGTTTGGTGGAGATACTTCTCCCCCGGCCCCAGCCCCCACTGTGCAGGCAGACAATCCAAGAATGCTTGGGGGTTGACTGACTCAATCCCAGAGAGAGCATTCTGGAGGCTGAGAAGTGGCTTATGTAAAGCTGGCTTAAACATCAAACATGTGGGATATCAATGAAATAGGCTTTTCAATCTGATTGAGGAGTTTCACTTATTTTGCCTTCAGCTCCTTTAAGGGACTGATCAGATCAATCTGTTGCGAATCTTTCCACCTGCTCTGTTCCGCCTAACAAACGCTTGGCAAAGGCTTTCTCTTCCCCGTTCCATACTTCTTCCTTATTATTCAATGAATTTCTGTGATGATAGTTGTGATTGGGAAGGGGTGACCCTAGGGGGCACTTGGCAATGCAGCACATTTTTTGGTCCAGTTTTAAACACCCTAGCTTGATTTGCTGGCGGCAGTCACAGTCTAACAACACATAAAGATCACGTAGAGAGACAAAAAGTTATCAGGCTGGCGATATTCAAGATGCTGGGAGGTAGAGTCTATCTCAGCTCCTGGGATAACTGCCCCATTAACGGTGTTCCATGTCTCCTGGCCTACATCAAGCTATTATTCATTTAGTGACCTCGAATATATTTTCTACACATGCTAGCTAAGCTCCTATTCTTCAGGTCAAGTTCTTTGTAAACACCTTTTCCTCTGTGGTAGCAGAATTTCAAGCCTGGCGGGACCATATCAGAGAAGAAGACTGCTCTAAAGAGGTTAAACTCTGGAATATTCCTTTACAAACTCAGGTTCTACAGCCAGTTTGGACATGCTAGACATATATTGATCCTCCTGATAATTTTTCTCTCTCTTAATTTGTCAGTCATTACTCACATTGAAAATAAAAATTGGTAAAGTGTGATTTCTTTAGACATGAGCAAATAAGCAAGTTGTGCCCTAAATGTCCCCACCAATGTTCATTTCTCAGGGGCCACAAATTCCCCTGTCCTTTACCCACTCCCTGCTCCCTAAACAATCAGGGGAGCAGGGAAGCATGGCTTAGGATGTGGGTCTCTAGCAATGGTTAATAGTAGGGTCATTTTGCTTAAAAACAACTGCAACATTAAAACATATTACTTTTGTTTTAAATCGCAATCAAACAGAGTTCAAAGATGAGAGCCGATGGCCAAGTAGGGGTTGCCATAAAACCTCATCTAAGGGCTGAAATGTTCTTCCCTTTCTCTCTCTTTAAATATTCTCACGACGGAGGCAGTATGTAATAGACCAGTCTCAGCAGAGCATCCAAGCCGTAACTTGGGTTTTCATGTGTGCCTCTGTGCGTCCCAGTTACCCAAACTATAACCTCTGCTGCTGCAGAGATGGCAGGGAATAGATCCTTTCTGATGCTTCTCTCCTTGACCTTCCAAAGCAGTCTGTATTGGATGTATTCCTATCTTATTTAATATCGCTGATTGAAAAATGTCGAGAAAAACAAAAGAACAAGACGGATAATCTCCAGCTGGATAAAAATGAAGACAAAGAGGAAGCAGGTGTCCAAATCAAGCACGTGCAGCCAGATGTCCTCGGCATGGCCCAAGTGCTCCAAGGTAATGCCACAGACGGTCAGCGTGCCCGCCCATCCTCCCCCTCCCGAGAGAGAGCGAGGAGACGGCAGGGGGTCACCATCTCACCACCTGGCTGTTGTAGTCCTCGGTGACAGTCCCCTCTGTGGCCCCATCCTGTTTCGGCCACCGGTGGCCTCTGTGCTCCCGCTGCAGCCTCCGCTCCTCCCGCCGCTTCTGGCGGTCCCTCTGGTGCTCCAGCTGCTTGGTGTGGTGGTAGCGCTGCTGGAAGAGATCTTTCGCGTACTCGTAGAGCTGCACGTCCAGGAAGTTCAGCTCCTCGATGCGCTGGCGGGCCCCCTCGTTGATCTCCACGTTGGAAGCCCGCGTGATGTTGAACTGCGTGAAGGGCGAGATGAACTTGAGGTTGAATGTCCTCTCGAAGAGAAACTGCGTCTTCCTCTGGAACTCGGTGAGCCCGAAGAAGGCCATGTTCTTCAGGTTGCTCTTTGCGCTCTGCAGCAGGATGGTGTTCCTTTCGCTCTCGTTCATGAAAGTCAAGTTGTAGCAGCCCACCAGGCTGAGGTCGGCCAGCATGCGGACCTGGCGGTTGTTGGCCAGATTGTAGCTGCAATCCATAAACTCCCGCAAGCTGACGCCAGACCAGTCGTCCCCAGGGTAGCAGGTAGGCAGCTCGTCCGGGGTGGGGCTTCTTCCGTCACACATATGGAGAGAGGTTTTCCACGTGGCCCCTCTCTGGACGTGTTTCCACTCACTCAGGTAACGCGACACAGGGTCCCGCAACATTGTGATGTAGTAGAAATTCCTGGAAGAAATTAGAGGAACAGTGTCAGTCATTGGCAACTCTTAACAGGGATTCTGAACTTCTGTAATTTTATATTAGCATTGCTAAATGTTCATGTGAGATGGTTTGTCTGGATTTGTGTCTATCAGGTGCATGCGTTTCCATGATGATGTTTGGACTGGTTTTCAAAGCTAAGTTTGTTGGCCTTTTCCTCCCTGCTGCAGGGAGGGGCGGGCTGGGGTAGGAGGAGTAGATTATTCATTCATTCAGCAATTATTCACTGAGAAATTACCACTGGCAGTAACAACATTTTACATTTAGGGAAAACATGATTTTAAAATTTATTACTCATCTGCTACTATTTTATTTGATTCTTACAGTAAACCTTTGTAGTAGATGGGTTGCTATTTGATAGGGAAACATGCAAAGAGGTTAAGTGATTTATCCAAGTCATGAAATTAGAATTGGCAAAACTGAAACCCAATTTTCCTTAATCTTATCTCTTTATTATACTGCTATTCTGGTTTTGAACTCCTGATCCTGAGCCATCCTCCTGCCTCGGCCTCCCAGAGTACTAGGCACTGTGGCTCGTGCCTGTAATCCTAGCACTCTGGGAGGTCGAGGCTGTGGCTGTGGTTATTATAATCATAGATCTTATCTTATTCTTATCTTATGACATCTAATGGGACATTGAAAAGAAATATGTATTTTTTTATTTTTTTTATTTCAGCATATTATGGGGGTACAAGTGTTTAGCTTATGTATGTTGTCTTTGCCCCACCCATGTCGGAGTTTCAAGCGTGTCCATCCCCCAGACGGTGCACATTGTACTCATTATGTATGTATATACCCATCCCCTCCTCCTCCCTCCCATCTGCCCGACACCCGATAAATGTTATTCCTATATGTCCACTTAGGTGTTGATCAGTTAATACCAATTTGTTGATGAGTACATGGGGTGCTTATTTTTCCATTCTTGGGATACTTCACTTAGTAGAGGTGGAAACAACCCAAGTGCCCATCAATACATAAGTGGATTAATAAAATGTGGTATATGTATACCATGGAGTACTATTCAGCTATAAGAAACAACAATGATATAGCACCTCTTGTATTTTCCTGGATAGAGCTGGAAAAGAAATATATTTTTAAGTGGTTATCTTCAAAATGACTACAGAGATCAGGAAACCTCTGGTTTAAAAGGCCAGGAGAAGCATAAAGAGGTAGAAAGAAAGTTGGAGACATTGAGAGATGGGCAGAATAACAGGCGGCACTGAAGGAAAGTAAATATTGGTCCAAAATAAGGAAAATTCTTCTTAGAATTTGAGCAGCCTCCCAATAGAATGGGCTGCCCGCCCCAACCCTATCACCAGGAGTGTTCGGGCAGAGCCTGGAGGTCCACTTGCCATAGAACCAAACTTCGTAGCTCAGCCTAGCCTACCTTAAACGTGCTCAGGACACTTACATTGGCCTAGAATGGGGCAAAATCATCTAACAAAGCCTATTGTATAATAGAGTGTCGAATATCTTGTATAATTTACTGAATACTCTACTGAAAGTGGAAAACAGAATGACTCCATCGGTACGGTTTCTACTCAATGGGTATCGCTTTTCCACCATCATAAAGTTGAAAGATCGTAAGTTGAACCCCCTGCGTTGGGGATCTTCTGCAAATTTCAATTGAAGGATGTTGTAAACTTGCATAAAAAAACTGAAAAAAGGAAGTTGTAGGGGATGGAAAATCTCTCTGGCCCCTTTATTCTCACACTACTCATCTTCACTTCTTTGTTAAAGATTGAGGCTGTCTGTCACATCACGACAAGTTCTGAGTTGAAGAGGGCTGCTTTGTCACCCTACTCCCCAAATTGGCTTTGTTAAGTAAGTTTTAAGTTGCTTTAAAAGGAATGATGAGGAAAGAAGAGGGGAAAGAAAACCATGTCACATTTTGAGGGTGTGTGGGAACTAAGTGTCAATGGAGATAATAAGAAGCACAGTAGAGAGGCGAAATCAATGGAAAAGAACACTTTCCCAATTCCCAAGGAAGACAACCCAGCCTGCAGAGGAGCTTTAGAAATATACCAGGAAAGAATAAATTGTTGAAGGCTTATATTAGATTTAAAGCAGATACTTCATTCTTTCAAGTCTAGCTAATCACTGACTATACCATTTAGGGAAAATGTTAAATATCTGGGGGCAAAAGTTTTTAAAAAAAATTGTGACAATAAAATATTTATTTAGATAAACTTACTGAATCACTTGGATGCCAAGTGCTTTCTTGTAGCCTAGTGCCTAAGATCCTTGAGGGTGCAAACTTACTAGATGCCAGGCCTGGTGCTAAGGGTATAGCCCGTTTCAAAATCCTGTGAGGTGAGTGTACGTTACAATTTATTTTTTTCACTTACTGTTGAATGAGCTAGGATTTGGGGAGATGAGATAAGCTACTCAAGGTCACACTGGTAGTAAATTACAGAATTTGGATTTAATCAGGTTTGACTTACTTAAAAAAATAGTCACTACATTATAAAGAGAAAAATCTTATATTTTATAGGAATAATTCAACCTAGCACTTGTTCAATTTGGCCAAGCTAACCTGTATAGCAAAAATACAAACCTAGTAAAAACAATGAAAAAAAAAACAAGGAAATTACAAATGCAATATTTTTTTATTCTGCTTTTAAAAGCAATTGATGAACTGTAATATTTAAAACTGTATTTTCTATATTCTGTTATTTTGAGTGTCTAGCCTTACCGCTAAGCAACCAGACAATTTTGAAATGTACTAAGGAAACCTTAAAATCTTACACAATACTCACTTCCCTTTCAATCAGGAGGAAGAATTTACTGAAACTGCTGCCAAGGACAGATGAGCCCGAGCTCTTGCTTTTGCCAATCACCATCTTACATGACTCTGTTGTCTTCCACTGTGATGGAATGACAGTTCCATCAGAGGACGAAAATTCCCAAAAGGTCAGTAGGGAAAGCAGAAAATGACTGGCACTGCTTCTGGGCTCCATAAGGAAAAATTGATGATAAAGTTTTTTCTCAGAGTGGATGTTACTATTGTTGGATATTATATGACATGTCATTGTTAATCCTGCTTTAGTCATATGCTGGGATTTGTTCACATTTCAATTCTACCAGCAGAGACTGACTTTGTTTCACAAAACAACTGCATAATAAATATATAAATATAATAATGATAGTATGATTTAGTGGGTTAAGGATGCCAAATGATTTAAGAATTTAAATCAGAAAGATCTTTGAATTGGGTCAAATAAGACCACAAATGGAAAATTTGTAATTTCCCTGTTAATTGGACAAGACAAAAAACACAAAAAGATGTAAACAAACAAACAAAAAAAGCCGATGGGCATTAACTGATCAGTCTCGATCTCAATTATGTGTCTCAACTTTGACATGATCCAGATTGTTAAAATAATCGCAAGCATTGGAGGATTGGGGAGCTGTGAATTACAAACGTTGTGACATAAAGATTTAACTGGAAACTGCTGGAATATGAAGGAGAGGCTTTTGTCTCACTTGGGAAAACTGGCCATAGAGCTTCTGGCATCTCCATTCCACTGGAAATCTACATAGTCTCAAAGCTGACTGAAACTGGTTTAAGCGTAAAATGGTCTTGATTTCAAATTTAACTGTATGCAGTTTAGCACTGCATTAAACAATGGCTAGCTACATTGAGGGTGATATTTACATGAGCAAAATTAAGTCCCAAATGCTTTCAAGTTCTACTAGCTAAAGGGGTCCGCTTGAAACTAACACTGACGTCAAAACATAGAAATGTAGTAGTGGAACGTTTATGATGATGAAGTACAAAGTCAACCCGTCTTATGGTTGGGGATCCAAGTGGCTGACAGCATTTGGGAATGGCATTGGTCAGACATATTCTCATGTATGTTTTGTTTGTTTAAGTCCTGCAAAGTGGCCAAAGTAGAAAGCTAGAAAAACAGTAAAAATAAACCAATAGGATTGAAGAACACCCAACTATTGAAGAAAAATCAACTGAAAATGTGATTAATGAAATCATTTTTCTTGTTCTCTATTTTCTTCCCTCTACTTTCATTTGTGTCTCTACTTTCAGCCAGAAAACTACAAAAATGATGTCTGGAGAAATGATGTCTAATTATATTTGTGCACCCATTTACCGTCTCCACTTTATCCCTCCCCTCCCTGCTACCTTTCCCACGCTCTCGTAACCATCACTCCATTCTCTGTCTCTATGAGATCTACTGTTCTTAATATTTAGCTCCCACATATGAGTAAGAATGTGTGAGATTTATTTTTCTGTGCTTGGTTTATCTCACTTAGCATGTGGTTCTCCAGTCCCATCCATGTTGTCGCAAAGGGCAGGATTTCATTCTTTTTTGTGGTTATATAATATTCCACCATATATATGTACCACCATTTCTTTATCCATTCATCTATTGATGGACACTTAGTTTGATTCCATATCTTGACTCTTGTGATAGTGCTGCAGTAAACTTCAGGGTGCAGATATCTTTTCTATATACTGATTTCCCCTCCTTTGGATATACACCCAGCAGTGGGATTGCAGGGTCATGTGGTAGTTCTATTTTGAGTTTTTTTTTGGTTTTTTTTTTTTTTTTTGAGACAGGGTCTCACTTTGTTGCCTGGGCTAGAATGCCGTGGTGTCAGCCTAGCTCACAGCAACCTCAAACTCCTGGGCTCAAGTGATCCTCCGGCTTCAGCCTCCCGAGTAGTTGGGACTACATGCACCACTATGCCCGGATAATCTTTTCTATATATTTTTAGTTGGCCAATTAATTTCTTTCTATTTTTTAGTAGAAATGGGGTCTCGCTCTTGCTCAGGCTGATTTTGAACTCGAGACCTTGAGCGATCTGCCCGCCTCGGCCTCCCAGAGTGCTAGGATTATAGGCGTGAGCCACCGCACCCGGCCGATTTTGAGTTTTTTGAAGCACCTCCATACTGTTCTCCATAGTGGTTGCCCTAATTTATATTCCTTCAACAGTGTACAAGGGTTCCCCTTTCTCCATATCCTTGCTGGCATTCGTTATTGCCTGTCTTTTTGATAAAAGCCATTTTAACTGGGGTGAGATGATTTGCATTTCTCTGATGACAATGATGTTGAGCATTTTTTCATACCAACTGTCATTATTAACAAGCTTTGCTTCAGTTTCACGAATCTTCTCCCAACCACAAAACAATGAAAACTCATCTTCTTCTGTTCCTGTAACTCCCAATCCAGTCTCTAATGAGGGGGTACTCAAAGGATTCAGTACTACTGAAATCTGCAACTTTATTTTTTAGGTCGTATTTGTTCAACAGCACAATGGTGGGGGAAATCATTTTTAAATGGCTAAAACAAAGAATAGAGGGGAACGACTAGCAGCACCCAAGGGCTACTGTGGCCAAGACAGAAGACCTTCTGTTCCTTTTAACTTAATCTCCTAAGCCTAGACAGAGCATCACTTGTTCACATATTTGGCCTTATAGTTAACCTAAACTCTCCCCAGATATTGAGAAAATGAAGAACTAAACTATTATCTCCATCTTCATCTATCCATTTGTTCATTTGTTAATTCTCCAAACTTTAATTGAGCCCATCTATTTACCAAGCACTGGAGCCCTAGGCACTGGGGACTCAAAATTTAATAACATTGCCCCCAAGAAGATCTTAGGCAACCAGCTATTTTGGTAATGTGAAAGAAATGAGAACTGCCAAGTAGGGAATGTTCTTCCCATCTCCCTGGACCAAAACAATCCCAAAGACAGATGACTTCGTTCACCTTGGAAACAAATTTTCTACTTACCACCTACTTCATCAAGAGCTTGGGTGAATCCACTTAAAAACATGTGTGAAGCACTTGGTTTAGTATTGTCATTCTTATGGCCACAGTGTGATGACGGCAAATACTTGTGTATTCAGAAAAATGAAGGAAGGAGGAGCCTGGGTTAGTCCAATAATTGCTTTAACTGATAATTATCTCATGGGCCATCAAGGGTTAGTAAAGTTCCATTTGTTTAAATGGAAAACACATTTTTCCATGGCTGGTTTAGAACTACTTTTAGTATCTTTCTCTGCTGGAAAGTAGTCATATTAAAAATTTCTAAATATAACACGAGGGCATTCCTGCCTTCTTTCACTCTGGAGGCCTTTCCATTTCCTGCGCCCACTGGTGTCCTGCTCAAGCTGCCTGGCCCAGGGCAAGGCTCACATCCATCTTCCCTGACTTTCTAGCTTAGAGGGCTTACTGCTTCACTTACCATACTTGTAACTTGCAGGTGAAAACCCTGGCCACATCCACCCCCTAAGTACCTTTTTGATAATTGTACCTTAGGCTTTGTGTCCCAAAGCACCTCCTGCAAAGTCCTGCTCACAGCAGATGTCCAACAAATGGTTGCTATGTAAAAGAAAATTTTCACTTATTTCTTAAGTGTATTTTATAACTGATGCTGATATTGCCTTTGATAAATATGACTTTCTTTTCTCTCTTAAAACTAATCTATTTTGTATTGTCTAAAATGTATGCAAAGAGTGAAAAGATATATAATCTTCTAAGGCACCTGTCATTTGATGGATGATATGTAGAGAGAGACAGTCAACACAGACTTAAGGCAAAAAAGTAGAATACTTCCGGTAACAGGTAATTAGTTGCAATGAGGTTTATTTATTTATTTTTAATATTAAACTTACTGGGTTTCTTCCCTACTGTTTCAAGAACCTATGTTTCACTGAGCAGTTTATTGTATAATTTGTTCCCTTCTTTAATTAGCAAGTCATTTAATTAACACACGCTCGTTGAGGGTTTGCTATGTGTAAGGAAATGCTTTAGGAAATACGGAGAACATAAGGAAAAAAAAAAAGAATAAAATGCCCTCAAGTATTGTCGGCACAGGTGTGCTTGGGTAGAAAAAGGAATTAATTAGGAAGTTACAGAGGTAAGGAGGGGACAAAGAATAGTTAAGGGAGTTCTCTGTTCCCGTAAGAATGCATCAGAGTGGAGAGTGCAGAAGCCTGACTAGCCCAGGACGTTCACCTTGTGTATTTCACCAAACGTTTGTTTAATAAGTGAATGAATGGAAAGGAGGGCGTAAGCTGGAAAAGGAGTTTGGGACCACGTTGTCACCGGCTCAAATGCAACCGTGAGTTGCTAAAATAGGCAGTGTTGATTTAGGAAGATTCATTCAGCCAGAGTATTAAAGATGGACCAAAGTAGGAAGAGACCGAGAGTGATTCAGCAGCCATAGTAAGAGACCAGCAAAGAAAAAAACCCAGAACTGGGGGTGCTGATGAGACAGAATTAGAGACAGATTCAAGATTCAAGAAATATCTTACACCCATCTGTCATTTCTCCCTCCCCTTCCCTGACTGTCAGCTTTCTCTACACTACTTTTTCCACCTGTCAATTTCCTTCTATCGAATCCTTCCCTTGCAATACTGTGGTCAATAAGAGGCAGGACTAGTATCCTCCTCAAATGGTGGAATGAGGAGTGTGAGCTGCCAGAATCACTTTGCCAGTGGTGATCAAGAAAATATTCACTTTTATGAGGCTATGACTTGCCTACCCAATGAGAACACATAATGAAAGAATTCACAAAATGCTAGGTTCACAGAAGTTTAATAAATATATTCCTTCCACCACCAGCTTAACCCTCATAAAATGAAGCAACAAAATTAATAGCTCCATACTCCACAATTTTATGCATTCATAAAACCCAGATCGAGTAAGAACTCCTCCCTCCAGCCTTCTCTGATGTCCTCAGTGGAAGGGATTTCTCCCCCTGCCCTGAAACCTGTGTTTTCCTCATACTTTATCTTCATTCTGGTGGCCAGTAAAATGTCTAACCACTTGAACAGGCTTTATGCAACCAGAGAGAAGGAACCCTGCCTCACTCACATGTGATTCCCCATGACATAAAATACATGACCTTATGCATCATGGATGTTCAGTTGTTCCATGTTTGTGGAATGAATAAATATATAACATTTATCAGCCACTCTTTCAGGGAGTCTGAAATCTTGTGAAATGTATGGGAAAGAATACATTTCTCCTAATTCCTCTTGCCCTAAAGACTTTGAAATGAGTTTTCCCTGTATAACTGAGTTTTGCTAAGCTCAGTGTCTCACGAAGAACTTCGTGAGTGATCGTAAGGCATAGACTTGGGGCATCTGAAGAGGAGTGTGGGTCCTCGTCATCAAGGATGCATAGGTTCAAGACCAGTACATCTTAAACCTAAACTGATGTGTGCATTTTTAAAAAGTGAAACTTAGCTCCTTCTGCCCTGCTGTGCTGTGTGCTGGAGTCATTCTCCAAAAGATCAGAATGGAATTAATTTCCTGACTCTCTTTAGTGCCGCACGCTCATCATTATCTCAATAGAGTATTGTCTGCATTATCCTGTATTTGATGGGATGGGGGATTGCAGCAGCCAGAGCTTAGCAATCAGACTGCCCTTTGACACAGTGATGAAAAGATCTTTTATTCAAGCCTTAAAAATAAATTAAGGAATTTAAGAATGATGCCCTAAACAAATGGGAAAGCGGAGACTATGATTGCTAAGTACCATAACAAAGAAATTGAGGACGCCGAGGGTGGTATGTGTCAGGGTAATTGGTTCCAAGGATGTCCAGCATTGTGAGGAGAAAATGGAGACACCTGCCTGTTGTTATCTTACCTCACATGGAGGCCATGCATTGCATCACACCAAGCTGCCATGACCTCCTCCCTTAAGGTGACTTAGGAAGCAGCCAGACCCCTGTGGCTGAGGCATTTTTATTTTACTTACTACCCAGAGATCTTGACTCTTTCCCATTGCTAAGACAGAGAGAGAGGATTGCTACAGGAGGAGAAAGCTCTTTCCTTACTTGTGCACCTGATAACTTTAAAGGAAGGAGAATAATTTGGATTTAGCTGGTCTTGCTTTTTTTTAATTATTGACTGTCTTTCCCCCAGTTAGAAATGCAGTACCTTGTCATTATGAAAAATGTGGGACGTGCAGAACAGTAAACATGAAGAAAACAAAAATTACTTATAATCACTTCACTCAGATATAACCACAGTGAAATATATATTTAATATAATATATATAAACAGATCTGAGATCATCATGTATGTTATTTTTTCACCTGTGTTTTTAACTTAAAAATATGTTCCCATTTTATTTAATATTCTTCCATAAGAGCATGTTATTCCATAAGAGCATAATTATTTCAATTAAGGATGTGCCATAGCTTATGTGACCAATCTTCCAGTTTTGGACAAGAAGGCACATTCTATTTCGGGGAGGTTATTATAAACAAGAATCTGATGAACTTCCTAAGCCATGGATATTTACACAGAAAATTCCTGAGTCAAGAGAATCGCTCTGATTTCATTGTCAAAATGCCTAAGTATAGTTCCTGCCAATGTATTCGACCACAATCAGAGTAGGCGTGGACGTGGCCACTCCACGAGGCGTGACATTCTTGGGTGAGGGGGACGTGCAAGCCACCTGGAAGCCAAGGGAGGGCTGTGTGATAGTCTCTGCTCCCCTTAGCTGGAGCAGGAGGTTGCCCCGCAGGGAACACAGGCCTGAGACGGACATTCCAGCGCAGCCAGGTTGGGGTTTGTGACATGATGGTGGGGAAACATTTTCCAAAGAGATTTGTTTATTTTTCACTTAATGAACAGCTGGAATATCAAATTAGACACTTCAACATTTGTGGAATCAAATCCCACTCATCAGCACTGCAGCTATATTAAAGCCAACATCTGGATCAGAATGATGGAGGTCCCTCACCCCATTATATTCAGTGCCAGTCCTCGAAGAAACGGCCCCTTGAGATGCAGTCTGTCTGCAACGTCTCGGTATCAGCTAACTTTAATTACGGGAAGCCACACATGATGCTGAACCAACCAAACAAAAGCATGAAATAAGAAGCTTCTAGAGGATACAGGTCATTTCTCAGTGAGGATCAGTCAACCCCCTATTTCCTAGAGGAAGAGATAGTATTTATCAATAAGATAAAATTTTAAATCTTGTCACGTCCCTGCCTTATAGTGACAGGAAACCTATGAGCATCAGACTCAGTAAAATGCCACGATTTTCGGGTGGTTGTCACATTTGCTTTCGCTTTTCCCCAAGTGGCTGCCGCAAGAATAAATTTCAGGGAATGCACGTTCCAGGGGCTTGTTTTTCGCTATCTTGCTGAGTACAGTTCCTCCCAGTACAGTTTCAGATGTGCCAGGAAGGGTCCTGCTCTCATGCATTATTCAGGCACTTCCGTGATTATTTGGTTCAGAGGCGCCCTGCTCTGCGTCGCGTCACTGGGATTTGGGCAGGAGGACGTCTCAAGGCGCTCCGCGAAGCTGTGGTTTATGCATGCGGGTATCCACCTGACGCCTGGAGCCGCCCTGGAGTGAGATAAGGCCCAATTCAGCCTCACTCGCGGCTCTAATCCCAGCCGGGCAAAGCAGAACACCAGATAGTACACTCAGATTGTGTTATCAGGCTCTCCGTGTTCAGCCATGCTCTCTTCGCAGCTAATTTCTCAGGCGCTGCTTTTAGGGTGCGTGAGAATGACACAAGGTAGAAACGCCGGGGTGTCTCCATTGTAATTGTTCAGTGCTGGCCAATTTGGACAGGAAAAAAAGGAAATCAGGATATTTAAGAGCAAGGCATGTGTTCCAATATTTAGATCTGTCTTTGACAGCTTTGTCTCAGATTTTCCTAAATCATCACAAGAAAGTAAAAAAAAAAAAAAAAAAAAAAAAAAAACCACTTATGTCTAGATTCTTCTGTTTTTGGATTTTCCTCCATTCTGCTATCAGAACTGGGCAATCATTTAGCATATGAAACAAAATACCTAAGAGATCCCAACCTGATTCTACTTCTTTCCAACTCTCAAACCAAGAGTGCCTCAGAGATCATCTCCTAGATGATGACCAAGAACAAAGCTAACTAGGAAAAGTTCCATGTGAAAGAAAAACTGATATCAATAACTAATAACAATAATGGCCAACACTTGCTGAGTCCATACTATGTCCAAGTACCATTCTAAGGGCTGTGTTTGCATTCACTGATGTGGTCATCGAAACAATCCTTTGAGTTACGTAGGCTTTTAGATGATGGCTGTGATTTCACAACGTGATGACAGTTTTGACAGTTTCCTCCATCTTCTTGAAAAGTCAGGCTGTCTCAGAGATGCAGTTTGTGACTTAACGGTGCAGTAGCCCAGGCTACTCCAGAGGCAAAATGAGCGTCTTAGGGTGAGGGGTTTGTGTTTACCTGTGGGAGGCAGCAGGGGATGAGAGCGGGACCGTGCAGTGCAGGGCCAGGGCTCTGTCCTGTCCTAGCACAGGAGCACATGGGTCCAGAGGATGCTCTGGATATTTATAGCTTGAAGAAGCTGTAGAAACAACTTTCCTGAGCACAGCACACTCACAAAACTGCATAACAAATTTACACTTGAGGAAAGGGTATCAGAGACAAGGACGAACGGCTGCAATTGCATTGCTTTTGAACACTCCCAAGGAATCCAGAAGCCAAACGCTGTAGCAATCTCAGAACAATAGAAGTAGGAAATAGCTGTGCCAGGGAATTCTCATAAAGCCAAAGCCTGTGCAATGCCATAGTTCTCTTTCTGGCTTTCAAATAGATCTTGTTTTGAATACAATGCTATAAGGACTCGGAAAAGTGTTCAAAGAAGGTTGCTGGGTCCTAAAGTTGGCTGTTCCAAAGCCTTCATTCAGGAAGAGAAGATTCAAGGAAAGTACTGAACTCTACTCATTTGAACAAACCATGAGTGAGCAATTTCAAGCACGTTGAAAACTCTTCTCCAAATGCAGTGAAAAGAAAATGGATTTGAAGTCAGAAAGATGTCAGTTCTAACTTTAGACCGACCTCACTTTTGGTGACCTCTGGGAGCCTTGGTGTCCCCCTCTAAATAGCCAATGTACAAATGCTTGTTCCATAGGGTGTGGGAATTATTGAGTAAAATCATGAGCATAAAGGGCCCAGCAGTAGCTGGAACACAGCAGATGCTCCACATACGTGCAGGAACTCCACACTTCAACATTCTCCCTCTCTCCACGATTACCAGAGCCTCAGAAACCATCCACATAGAGTGAAATTTTAAATATTAAACACTATGTGTTAATGAATCTTAAAAAAACAACCTATAGTGCTTTTTCATTTGGATAACATTTTTTTTTAAGTTTTCAAAATACTTTCCTCATCCATTATTTCATTTTTTCCTCACTACAAGATTATGTCAGAGGCAGCAAAGGATGGATTCTTATTCCAATTTGCAGATGAGAAATCAGATGATCGGAGATATAAAAGGATTTTCTCAAGGTCAACAATAAGGAGTAGCAGAGCGGAGACGTCTCTTTTCTTCTTCAGCTCCTGTACTTGTTTAGCTTATTTACTTAAACACATTTGTTGATTATGAACTCCGTGCTAAGCGCTATGCTAGGGATTGGTGTGTTGGCTCACAAGGCAGCCTGATCTCAAGGAGCTGAGTCATCTGTTGGCTACCCTGCATGGTCTTATTTTGCTCTGATATAGTTAAGGGTTAGAAAGACAATGTGACATTAGCACTTTATTCTACAAGTTTGGAGGTTTCACTGATACGTATATTAGCTCATTTTCTCTTTGAAATTGACTGAGAAAGAGGACCCCCCCAAGAATGAGCCAGAAAGGCCAGAATATTTCTGGTATTCTTCCAAATTGTAGAAGAATCATTGTGAAACAATAAACTCTTATTTTTAAGTAAGCAGTGCTGTGGACTTCAATCTGGAGGCACACAATGTCTGATGTTCATTCATCATAGGCTTGCAAAATGGTGATATTCTAATGCCGTCACGTCATTTTTCGTTCATTACTTGTGTGCTTCTGCAAAGAGAAACTTTCCCTTATATCAGCTATTTAGTACTCTGAGGTATAGTTCATATAGGAATGGTAGATGAATGGTTGACTCATTTTATTTACTGGTTTTCAAAGTAATGGGCTGCTTTCCCAGAGTCCTCCAAAGGGGCTTCTTGTTGTTTGTTTTTGTTTTAATAGCATTATAAGTTCATGGCTCTAAATATTTTTAATAAGTTTCAAAACACTGCAGTCATTATGCTTATTGATGGTCAAATTATCTAGTTTGTGGCCAGTGGGAGCTTATTGAAGACGGATCCTGAGTCCTTTCCATACAACCTTCGTGGCCTTTTATGCACATTCTTAAAGGATACTGCAGAAGTGTTATATCAAAATAAGACCAAGAAGGATGGTGGTAGAGTTTGAAATTTTTCTGCAGTTCCAAAGAGTAAAAGGATTGTTGCTTAGCATCCCACCTTAGCCAGCATTACCTGAGCACCCATCTCCTCCCTTACTTGCAACCAGGTGGTGTAATCGATATTTGTGTGAATTACACCTGTGCATTGAAGGCAAAGCGGAACAGACTTTCACCTTCATGTGTTCTATCTAGGCCCAAACATCAGGGGCTTCCCCTCTCATTTTTTCTTTTCTTTGTCTTCTTCAGCTCCCATCAGTAATGTTTTCTCCATGATAGGAACAACAGGCAGGGCTAGCAATTCATTTGTGACTAGATGCCAGTTGTCACTCCACAAACTCATCTAGAGGAAACCAAATTATGCTGGAAATAATGCAGAGCCCTAATCGGGTTCTCTCCAAAATCCACTTATTCATGATAATTAGCAAGAGTTCCTTCCAGAAGCCCAGCTGACCACATTGGGCCCTTCAATGGGATCTTTCAGCTGCAGTGGGCTCCAAAATGCTGCTGCAATTCTGCCTAATTAATAAAGCAATGGCAGAAATTTAGAAAAACATATGCAGGATAATTTAAATCTCTCAGAAAAAAATCAATTTGTTCTGTCTAAACTTTGCCTTGGGTGCTCCCTTCATCAATTCAAGTGTGGAGCACAGTGACCTTAAATTGCAAATATTTTTCTTCGGGCATGATTGAAGCATCAGAGAGGTAATAGCTTTCAACATTCATTTCTTAGAGATTTTTAAAAGACTCAGACAAGGACACTTATTTTCCCACTTTTTGCTACCATATGTAAATCTGAGAAAATAATCTTAAAGATTCTCAAAGTAAATGTAGCTTGGGGCAGCTAGAGGTAGCTTTTTCATTTGTGTCATCAATACATGGTTAAAAACAGAGCTGGGGCATCCCTTAAGAAACAGAATAATGCAACTGTAATTCTCTTCCTTGGTGAACTTCCCTAAACATGCCCCTCTGCACTGATTATTTCTCTTGGTGATAATCAGAAAAAAGCCAACTATTCTTTTAAAATTTGGTACCCACTACCATCTCTGCATCCTCTGTGGAAATGGTGTGTCTTATGTTGATGCTAATCTAAATTCTAAAAAAATTCAAAGCATAAAGCAAAAAAATAGATATAACCCAAAGGAAACAACGGTGGGTGAGTGGGGAGAAACCCATCAGCAAAAAAAAAACAATGAAAAGCCCACTAAAAGCTTTTCATTGATTTTCAGTTTAGGAAGATTATAGCCACAAGGGGGCTCTCGAATCTTCCCAAACACTAGGTAAGTGCTGAGAGCTGTTTTTCTAGTAATTATAATAATTTCCACAAATCAATATTACCTATTAATGTACATTACAGAGACAAGCTACAGACTTCTGACACTTTACACTCAAGTTAAAGAGAGAATTTCACATAAAAATTCAAGGGGCCCTCACTGATTGTAAGTCAAAGCCGAAATTAGTTGCACCTGTGATTTCCTGTGTCTGCTGTAGCATAAAAAATCCCAACACTGCAAATTTCATCAAAGGTTAAAACCGAATTTGAAGCACTGTGTATATAATGGAATACATTGACCTCCAGTGGATTTTAAAGGCTGTCCGCCTCCTTCTGCCACAGCGTGCATCCCCCAAACAGCGATGGAGGGTGACGCAGCAGTTGAAAGGCAATGACCCTTTCCTGGGGCAGTGGGAAGTTGCCACAGCCATTAGTTCTGGAGGTATTCAGCACCTGCTGAGAGCCTGATGGTGCTGATGGTGTTTACAGCCTGCACCAAGAAAGACACCAGGTGGAATGCAAGAGGGTGTTTTAATTTTCTGTTCAAGCCAGTAGATAGGGGCAGAATCTAGTGCCACACTTAGGCAGAATAATGACTGGAAATGCCGCCCCAGCAGAAGAGAGAGAATCCTGCCTATCTCCCCTGCCACAGGGAAAATGTAGGAACCAAACAAAAGTGTCTCTGACACATTCTATCAGAGTGGTTAAAACACCCAGATTGCCTCTGCACAAACTCAGAAAGCCCCTGTGGCTTTGATATCAAATGGCTTTGGATGATTGCTTTTTCTCTAATGGCAAAATAGTCCCAAAGAGAGGTAAGGATGGGTCACCGTTTTCTCCCACAGGGCAGGAGCGTGTCTGTGGCATTTTGGGGATGGGATCCCTCTCCTTCTGGACAGCTTGGTCTCCTGGAACCCAGCCCTTGCATAGGGGTGAGGGGAAGGGCCATCTGCTGGGGCTGTGCAGTTGTCCTTCCTGATCAGGATCTCCACATGTCTTGCTCCAACGTTCATCTGTGTTTTGAAATTAGGAAACATCATCGTAGAGCAAACCCCTGGCTCAGGAAGGCCGGGGTTCTGCCTCTGACTCTGGCGCCCAAGAGATGTGTTCTGGAAGGGCAAAGTTTTCTCATGAAATCCTAGCTTGCTTGGCACATGCTCCAGTACAACTTGAACTAAACCTTGACATCAACTGCCTGGATTTTGAGCCAATGCTTCCTAGAGTTAGTGGTTCCCCAAGTTTAATTCCCAGTTTAAATAGCAGTAGCCCTTCTTAATTTGTCTCTATTGTTTCTCTTCAGAATTTCGAAGGTGCCTTCTAGGATTCAAGGCAAGTCTATCAGGTTTTTTTCAGTCTGGTCTGGACTTCCATCTAAATCCTTCCTCTTAATCACTTTGCAAGTCACTTTTGCGCCTTCCAGCATCTGACCCAGAGTATTTCTCTCGTTCAAGCACCATCAAATGGTGACCTTCTAATGGGGCCTCCCTTGTTAGGGCACACCGGCCACGACATGGGGGTTTCGGTTTAATCCAGGGCCTATGTGTACAGACAAGGACCCTCTTCTCAGTCCTGACTCACAGCCCTGCCCCTCCAGAAGAGCAGCTAGGACTGACCCTTGAAGGATTGGGGAAGGCAGACAACATGTATAAACACCCCGATACTTAAGTTTAAGCGTATTTCTTTAAAATACATTTTGACCTTAAAAAAACTTATGTGATTTAAGATTATAAAGAGAAGTAATTTCTGACCTCTAAGCAGAATGGAAAGGTTGGTGTTATAAAGAAATTAAGTGGACCCTTCCTATACCATCCTTCGCCTTCCTTGATGCATCTGGTCACAATAGTATTTGACCACGCAAAAACCAAAGAGCTGCTCTCTGAAGAAATTAAATGATTAAATGATCTACTGCAATGAGGTGGGGTTAGGGGTGAGGCTTCAGAGAACTAGCTTTCTCAATGAAGAATTGACCTAGCTGCTGGTCTTTGCTAATCAACACAAACCTCATCATTGACATCCCACTGAGAGGTGTTACCGGGTGAGTTGTGCACCCCACAACCCTGCCAAAAAAAGATGTCTTAACCTTGTGTACCTATGAATGTGACTTTACTTGGAAATAGGGTCTTTGCAGATAATCAAGTTAAGATGGGGTCATTAGGGTAGGCCCTAATCCAATATGCTGGGTGTCTCTATAAAGACGAAATCTGGACACAGAGACAGGTACATCTGCAGGGAAGACAATGTGGAAACAGGGAGAGACACCGTCTAGAAGGCAAGGCAAGGAGCACCTGAGGCTACTGGAGCTAGGGGAGTGGCCTGGAACAGACTCTCCCTCACAACCCTCAGAAGGAAACAACCTTGCTGACACCTTGACCTTGGGCTTCTAGATTCCAGAACTGTGAGAGAATAAATCTCTGCTGTTTAAGCTACACAGTTTGTGGTACTTTTGTTATGGCAGCCATAAGAAACCAACACAAAGGGTATATTTATTGGAGCAACAGATGAATATACTGGCAGAAGAGACCCGCTACTCACATGAATGAACCTAAGTCTTGATCTATAACTATGAATGGACCATCAAGGATCCCTAAATATTTGAGGGGGAAAAATGAATAAACAGAATATCTGCCTGGAAGAAACAGGGAATTTAGGAAACAGAAGACAGCTTTTAAAATATTATTATGACTGTCCTGAGACATTATTGCATCTATTAAGCAAAAACAGGATAGTAGGAAAAAGAACACAGAAGAATTCTTAGAAATTAATTTACCTTCACATATATGATGAGCCTGAAAAAAACAAGATGAGATAAATCAGGGAGGGAGACACGTAAACGATGAGAAATTAAGAGACAAAGAGATGGATCTGCAGGTCCAATACCTTTCTAGAAAAAAATTCCCAATGGAGAGTAAAGAGGAAAAAATGAAAGAGAAGAAATAATAAAAGTAAAAACAGAGTATTTCCTAAGTCTGGTAAAAAGTGTGTTTGATTTGCAAAATCCTGTGGACCTTAATTGAAATGAAATTTTAGAACCCTAAAGATAAAGAGAAGATCCAAAAGCTTCCAGAGAGGAGGAGCCTAAAAAGAGATTAGCCACATGGGATAAAAATCAAATTGCCAACAATTTTCTCATCAGAACTCTGAAGTCTGGAAATAATGGATCAGTGGCTTTAAATTTTCAAGGAAAAATGAATGTAAATGTTGAGCTTTATGCCTAGCCAAATTATCAGTTGTGTACAAGTAAAATGAAAAATACTGATATGCTCAGAAAATTTGCTTCTTCTAAACTCTCTGTGGCAAAAGAAAATTTTTAAAAACATTCCAGCGTAAGTAAGAAGGACTCCATGAAATAAAGGTGGGGCTCTAAGGCACTGAAATTAACACAGTCTGCAAGGAAAAGATTCACAAGGATGACAACTCAGATAGCTTTAAGAAAACACATGTGAGAGGAAAGTGTTTCCCTTTCAACAAATACCAAAATTCATAGATTGAATATTCTAAACAATAATAATGAAAGAGGCATACAATTCTTCTCTCCATAAGGTAAAAGAAATACGATTAATAACTCCAAGAAAAACAAAAGGCTGAAAGAGAAAGTTACAACCAGATGTGAAGCAAATGAAAAGGTAACATTATTTTAAGGACTAGATGAAGCAGAAGAAAGCAGAATCCGTTTGACCCTGGCCTGGGTTAGGGGAGCCGGTGGACGTTCCATTTTTTGTGAGTCCAGTGGCAGCACTTGTGAACATTTACATGATCACATTGTGCATGTTGTTCAGTGGCTTTTCAATTTTTCATTTTTAGAATCGTCCTAGAGAACACGTTCCGAAGTCTATGCTGCGTGGAAGGCCAGATATCAATGTTCAAAAGCCTCACAGGAGCGAATGTCAGGCCAACAGACCCCGGGGGTAGAATGAATGGAGGGGGTGCTGAGGGGACTGAATGTGCACTAACCTCCTCAGTTTCCACGGTGGGGAGTCAGGCATTGCTGTGCGATAGAGAAGGAAAGAAAGCATTTATTCCTTGAGTAGCAGATCCTTGCTGGGCCCCAACACAGCAGAGGCAGGAGTCGAAGCAGCACAGCAGTGAAGAGGTGTTCCGGGGATCTCACCCCTTGTCGTGCAGTGACAGTGACAATATCAGTGCTGGGTGCCTGCACGGAGCACATCCTTCTCGAGAAGGGGTGTCGCATGTTGCTGCCTTTTGACACCATCACATTCAGTCCAAATTGCATTTTTCATGGGACAGATTCTCCTGAAGTTGGATGTAGAGTTTATACCAGACTCTTTTTTTCTGTGTTTTTAATATCTTCCTTCCAATTTTTGCTTTTATTCCTTTTTGTAAGGTAGCTGTTGGGTTAGTAAACCTGCACTCTGCTACTGTCTTTCTGAAGGTGAATTGCAAAATTGATCTTGATACCCAACTGTCTCTGAAGCAAGGCCTTTAAATATAGTTGCTCTGCTTGCCCAGAAATATGATTAGAGAGCAGCAGAGCTGACCTCACAGGGGCTGTGATCAGAGCATCAGAGGAAGCAAGCCCTGCCGTCACCTGGGTCTCTGGCCCTCGGAAACTCTAACGATAGGAAGCTGATAACCCTATACCAGATTCCCACAGGTTCAAATCTTCAAGAGTCAGTGAAAACATGGAACTTTTCAGCAAACCCTAAATTAGATATCAAAGATGTATCCCCATTGTCCAACACCAATGCCTAAGGGGTGTGTGTATGTGTGTGTGTTCACTTTTAAATACAAAGAAAATTCCTCATATTGGGAAGGGAAAAGACACCATAATTGGTTGACAACTTTGTAATAAGCAGCGTTACACTCAAGAGCTGAAGTAACAAGTATCCCGAAGCTGGAAGAATAGAAGGCAACTGTTTGCAAGCTGACAATGGACAGGAGGCCGACTGCCCTTGTGTGTAGATCCCCATCGTCTTGCTAGTGAGGAGGGAAGAAAGGTTGAAAGGTTATTTTAAGAGTCAACTTCAGAATTCCTTCCAGGAGAGCTGGTTTGTGCAGTAACATGTCTACACCGGTGTGTGTTTTTATCTGGAAGAAGCTCTGTGCTTAGAATGGAGGGGCTGGGGCCAGATTAAAGCAAGGACTCAAAAACGTTCTAGAAGGAGCTAACTTCCTTCCATTTGGAGGCAGGAGAAGTAGAAGGGAAAGAAAGCCTTCAAGGAAGAGAAAGGTGAGAGCATGTGGGGCAATATTGGCCAGCCTCTGGTGATGGAGCAGTTGAGAGATTCAAAGAACAGAGATGACCAGTTTTAATTATGAATAAACTGATTTCTGTGTGATTATGTCAGGTAAGTTCTGCCAAGCCATCAGTAAAGTCCACTATACAAACAAATACCTCGTGCGTGCGGGTGGTAGATTGGGGCAATGGAGGGTAAGAGATTAAGTTCTTTAGCTGGGCCAGGATTGAGACGTCACTGAATTCAGGATGCTAGTGTCAAAGGAAACCTTGAACAGAAATGAAGTCCACACAGTTCACAGACAATTAGGGGAAGGTAATGTGCCCCCCACCAGTCCCCAGGCCCTGATGCTAACTCTACCACCCCAGCCCACCTACTAGAATCCAGCCTCACCCCTGCCCCCAGCACATCCACTCTTTGGCCAAGAATCCCTCATTACCCAAGTCTGTTTATTCTCTCTGATGTGATAGAAACTGAGTTTGCTGGCTTAGCTGTGACTTGGGCTTGAGACCCAGATATTACTGATTCTTCCATCTTCCATCTTTGATTTCAAGCTTTCCTGTATTAAACAATGCTTCTTTTGGTAGTAAAAGGCTAAATTACAATGGTAGGTACCAATGGTTATTTGTTATATGTGCTCTACTTTCTAATTTGTTTTTAATGAGGCCTCCTATTCATATGTTTTTTTATTCATTAATCCATTCAACAGATACTTAAATACCTACTATGTTGCAGCCACTGGATGTTCTATTCTACACAATATTTCCACCTTTTTATATTTTGTAATAAATGCATTTGCTTCCCAATATAGCAAAAGTTGAATAACATTAAGCTCTTCTTTGATACTCTTTTCACAAATAACGGCGTTTTGCCTATTTACACAGAGCTCAAGGCATTCACTGAACATTTTCCAAAGATTCTTTAACACTCCAGCCAAGTGGGTGAAAAAGAATTGCTATTCTGATTCAAAGATGATTTGGGAACCGGGCCCAAATCATATCAGAAGTAGAAAAGCCCTTTAAAAATAGGCCTATTTCTTCTTGGTCCTCCTGCCAAAGCAGTGCAGGGCACAGTCTCCTGATGTTGCCTTATCACTTGCTAGCTTCACATGCTAAATGGAGAATTCCTTTGCAGCCCCGAAGTAAGTAAAAAGAAGGGCTTTTCATTTCTGATGTTGGTTTTACACCAGTACAAATGTTCATTTTGCTTCATTAACAAGAAAAAGATTCACGTTGTCAAGGGGCCTTCTACTCCTGCTACAGAACACGGTTTCCTTGTCACTTGCCCTAAACAGCCCCATTGGAGTCGGGAGGTCTCTAGAGAGCTTATTTATGGAGGGCTCCTATGATTGGGACTTAGCATATTGTTCACAGCACAGAGGCCTGACATTAAGACCACAGGAAAACATGAATTATAATTTCTTATTTTTTTCCTAACACACGATAAAGAAAAATCGCCTAAGCTCTTCGGCTACATTTGTCGCTGTTGTCGTTTGTGTTGTGTTTCCTGGGCAGTTTCCCATCAGGTAAAAGCCAAGCAGCCCTCCTCACCCCTTAACACACACCCAAGTTCCAAGTCAGCGGCAAACGCCCCACACTCAGGGCAATTCATACTTTCCCTCTGTTTTCGGCTCATCTAGAAATCCATTCTTAACACCGCTGTAAGATTTGCTCATTAGACAGCAGCAAGCTTTGACACCGTTCACTTGAACAAATTATTTAACCTTTCTGGAACTTTCCTTATATCTAAATGGTGATAAAAAATAGTGCCAACCTCAAAGGGTTTCACCTGGGAAGGTTCACTAAGACACAAATTGCAAAGTTTAGCACAGAGCCGATCACGTAGGAAGCTAGCTACGTAAAGGTCAGCTATTCTCACCATTCACAAAATTTTAGCGTAATAATAGTATTAATACCTAATAACAACCCAAACAAGTGCCTTTTATGGAGCACTTCTGATGCACCTGGTGAGGGGAGGAGATAGGTCTGTTTGCTCCTTCTCTCCTCTATGCCTTTGTCTTCCCCCATTACTGAAGGAGGGAGAAGGGATCTCTAATAATGTTCGTTAAAGCCCGGGACAAAACAGAGCCATGTTTTTCTGATAGGATGGGCTACTAAACCTTCAAAACAAGTCACCACGGAAGGGATTCTCTGCACTTGCTTCTTTCATGCTGGGGACGCAGGGAGCCTCACTGTGCCCTGCAGGTCTAAACCACATTCTCCAAATCCCTTTTTACCTGATTTCAACCTTGGAGGGTATTGGATTCTGTCTCAGCTCCTAATCAAGTGGAACTTCAATTCCTGTTTGGCACTTTTTCCCCCTTGGTCAAGGAATTGTAGTCCTAGCATTCTTGTGTACTGGCTATAACACCATCATAACAGTACCAAAATCTCACTCCAAATCCCTGGCCTCAGGCCCCGTGCCAAGCTGTGTGGAAATATAACCTCAGGTAAGCCTCATAAGCCTCAGGGAGGAAGGTGTCATTATCTTCACCTTTCAAGAGACCAAAGAGGTTACAGCTCTTGTCACAGAGCTGCTAAGTGTTACAGCCGGCATGGAAATCCAGGCCTGTCTGACTGCAAAGCCGGTATCCTCAAGCCTTAGACAGCTCTGCCTCACATGGGGAGGAATTATAAGCGCCAGGGAAAGCAGGATAAATAAAACAGAGCCCTGCCCACACAGAGCTCACAGGCAAGTCCGGGAGCTCACAGTCAGTCCAGTGTGCCTCACAGTGGGAGCTGCTGATCACCTGCACATCCTGAGCTGCTTCTTAATGGTGGGCTCCTCCCCACCCTCCTCCACCACACTTGCTGAATCAGGACCCTTCGGCCGTGGACCTGAGGATTCTGCATTTGTCAATGTGTCGCCTGCCATTTTTAAAGTAATTGAAAGTTGAAAACTACTAGTTCCAATTTTAAAAGTAAAAAAAAACAAGACGATGCAAAATAGCATATTTATTTTTAGGAAATCCTCCTAAAATATTTATCCATAAGAGTGTTCTTTTTGCCAAACTTATCTTTCTAATTTCTCAGCCTGAGAAATTTCTGAGGTTGCTTAAATCCACCAGACATAATTCTTAGTTAGGGAGAGGCATGTTAGCATTGGATTACAACAAAGATTTTATTACTAGATGTCACTTTAAAAAGAAGAATACATTATTACAGGGCTAACAAGAACCATAACTCAAACATGATGCACGTGAAATCTAAGGTCCAAGAGCTTTTCCTGTGAGTCTAAGATATTGGAGGTGAATCTGTGAATTCTCTCCAGAGATACGTATATTTTGTTTTGCTGTTTTGGTTTGAAGGAGGGTAATGCCATCATTTTAGGAAAGGTTCCTGTCTTGTCACAACCCATCTGCACCATGCAGTAGCCTGACTGGGCTCTTTTCATTCCTGTCCCTTCTTTCATTCCCACCGAACATTTCTTTCCTATTCATCATCCCATTAACTTCTCCCACCTGCCCTCTACTCAAAACCAATCACACGCTCCTGAAAGAAGTTCCTACTTCTTCCAAGACTGACATGTGAAATTCACTGCAATCTGGGCTGCCTCGTCTCTTTTTCAGAATCGACTTCTTTTCAAAATTAAACTTTTCAAAGAAATGACCTACTTGTGACTCCTACATTCCCAAATCCATCCTTTCACTTTTGCCTTTTCTCCTACAAGTGCTGGATCAGTCAGAATAGGCTGAGTTACCTGTAGTGACTATACAGCCCCTAACTCGCAGTGACTTAAAACAACCAGGGCTTATTTCGTGCAGGTCCCGTGTCTATCCTAAGTGAGCCTGGGGCTAGCTCCGTCTCACATACTACAGTCAGCCGATGACACGGCCATTTCCAACACTGTTGGCCGCCGCGCCAGAGAACAGAGAGGGCTCTGGAGAGACTCACACGGGCAGTTACAGGCTCTGACCTGGAAGTGACACGTGCCACTTTCAGTCTCTACTCTTTCGTAGGAACTAGTCACATGGTCCCACCCAACCACAATGGAGTCAGGGCTACAATCCCACCAGGGGCTCACACTCATGACTGACAAAACTACTTCTTCAAATCCTATTGATACCAAAGGCTGAGCTCAAATACCCACTCTGTTGCTTTTCCAACAGAGGCCCAGCTGGATAGCAGGGGTCTCTTTTTTCCTTCATCTCACAACTCTTACTTTCTGTTCCATTTCTTCAGCACTGTCTAATCGAAACACATTCTAAGTTATTATGTCATGTATGTATGTCTTATGTCCCCTGAGGCCAGAAAGTGAGTCTTTTTGGAAGTCATCCACCTGATCTAACACAGTTAAGAGCACATAATAGATATTTAATAGCATATCTAGGCATTGATTGCCTTTCTAAATCACAGTTAAAATATGGCATCTATAACACTACACTTTCATTCTGTACCAAGGATCTATATGCTCACTGCACATTAGAGCTTTGAACTCCTTGTTTATTCAGTTAAAATTCTGAAGATGATCATCTCAAATACTATTTTCTCAATCGTTTTGTAAAGCATTTACAATTTATCAGGCACTTGTTAGATATTTTTTTAATGTTTTACATGTATCCCAAATGCATAAGATGATGCCTGACAAAAAAATAATCCTCGGATGCATATCTTCTGAATCACTCATTCTGTGTCCAAAAATGACCCTAAATAAAGTAAATTCATTTTACAGATGAAGAAATTGATTGTGGCTTAGGGAAGTCTGGCAAAGTCTGGCAAACAATGGAACATAATATTCTTATGCAAAATGAAGCTTCTTGGATCAAAACGATTAAAAGGATATTGCTTTGATTTAAGATAGAATTTATATTTTAGAAATTTCTAAGCTCTTATTCTCACTGGGTTTGTCTTAGCAATCAAGAAAAGCCAACTCTAGCTGGCTTAAGCAGAAAAAAGGACATTTGAGGGGAAGGAGGGAGCAGGTAGAGAGCTTGTAGAATTGATGAACTGGCTAAAGAATTAGGTTTGGAAGGGAAAATCAGGATCTAGGGAGCAAGGCGCAGGTGCAGCTCCAAGGCAGGAAGCCTGCTGAGGAAGCCACCTTTGGGCTTCCTTCCTACTGGTCCCATGGCTACTGGACCTGCACCCTGCTACAACCCTGACTCTCCCTTAACCTGTGAGTTGTTGCTTCAAGAAGAGATGGGCCTGCTACAAGCCTGGCCAAGCCTTCGCAGGTGTTGTGTCACAGATGCCTAATTGTATGAGATGGGGCCCCGCCTCTCCCATCCTGGGAACCCCCAAAATATTGATAATAAGAGCCACAAATGAAGCAAATTTCCAATGCAATTATGTGGGGTTAATCAGAATGTATGAGCTGGGCTGATATGCCTGACCTCAAATCAATAAACTATGATCAACACTTACATCAGACCTAGAGTGTAGAAAGTGCTTCCACATAAATTATCCCTCAGGGGGTAGGTATAACTGCCATCCTCATTTTACAATGAGAAAACCGAGTCTTGGGTAAGTTGCCTGACTGGACAATAACACAGAGTAAGTTAGTGGAGGACCCTAAACTGAAACCTTTCTCTCTTCAGGCTCTGTTCATTTTATCACATTATATTGCATTTCAATCGGTATTTGAATTCAGGAAAGGTAAAAAAAAAAATGTATTCATAGAGAGGAGCAAGTTTTCTTTATTTAGAATGTGGCTTCCCAACTCCTTCTTATGGAACGGTGTAGACAAGGATCATTATTGTATAGCCCATGGGGATAAAGGAGTGAGGCTGCTAAGGGCCAGTGTTCTAGTTAAAACCAGGCTCTCCCAGGCTCTACAGAAGGCTCAAGGCATCAGGTATTTCAGGTCACACTGTTGGGTAGCTCTGATTTATAAAATAGCTACATTAAAAACAATTATTATGATTACTGAGTGTACTACTAACTGACATAGCCTGTAAGCAGGGATAATCCCCCAAACACTAATTTCACAACCACTTTGGTCCAGACTGAGTGGTCAGGGAAGAGAAAGGCATGTCAGCACTCATGAAAAGCTCAGATTTTCACAAGAGGGACAGACGAGTCAGCAGGCAGTCTCTGTGCAGCGTGAGGAAACCACAAGTCAAGAGATGCCGGCAGACACCAGATGCTGGAAGAACTGGGGAATAGATTCTCCCCAGAGCCTCTGGAGGGTGCTTGATTTGGGCCCAGTGATACTGATTTCAGACTTATGCCCTTCAGATCTATGAGAGAATGAATTTCTGTTGTTTCAGGCCACTGAGTTTGTGGAATTTTGTACCGCTTGAGGTATGGTGTTTTATTGTCAAATTGGGACCAAGAAAAAAAAATTGGGAGTGGAGCAAATCTTAGAATCCCTTTCTCAGTACAGTTCCTGGTTAGACTTGCCTCAACATGAAGTTATTTGAGACGTGGGAGGTGCACAGAGGAGGCAGCAGTTACCCTCTGAAGTCATCATCAGTTAGGTGCAGAGGTACAGGCCCTGGGTCCGCGTTTGTGCCTCCTCTTACCCGCTCTGCACCCAGAGCCTCTTGCCATCAGCTGGCTCTGCTGAATGAGGCACAGTGCCTCCAGACACGCTAGATCCTGTGCCAGGAATCTACAGAGCCAGTGAGCCAGGAGTGGGCAGCAACGTTCCATAGGGTTCTACTCCAACCACTGATAGGGCTCCCACGTCAGCTGCACATACTTCGCTTATTCCTACATTAAATTCCTTAATAAGCACAGTGGTTTTGCTTCTCTGGTTGGATCTTGACTGACCCGTATGCATGAGCTGGGCTAGACCTTAGCCAAATGCACAGGGAAGAGCGCAGGGTCTCAGCTAAGGTGCAGGGACGGCTAAGTCCAGGGTCTGCGTGTGGGAAACTAGAGGAGAGGGAGAAGTCTACGAGGACGCCCAGGTTTCTGGCTTGGGGTGGGAGCCCAGGGGCGAGGCACATCAGTTTCCCAGGGCTGCCGTAACAAGGTACCATAAATTGAGTAGCTTAACCACAGAAATTTATCATCTCACAGTTCTGAAGGCCGGAAGTGGAGATCAAGGCTTCAGCAGGGCCACGCTCCGTCTGAAGTTGCACGGGAGGGGCTGTTCCAGGCCTTCCTTCCCGCTTCTGGTGTTTCGCTGGCAATCTTTGGTGTTTCTTAGATTCTAGTTGAATCACCGCAATCTCTGACTTCAGTTCACATGGAGTTTTCCCTGTGTGCATGTCTGTGTCCAAATGTCCTCTCTTATAATGGGCCCACCCTGCTCTCGTATGACCTTATCTTAACTAATTACCTCCAAAAGCCCTATTTCCATAGAAGTCCACATTCTGAGGTATTGGAGGTTAGGGCTTCAACATATGAACTTTTAGGGGACACAATTTAACCCATAACAGGGGGACAGTGATTCAATGAGGAATTCGGGAGGACAGATGGGGAAGACAGAATTCAGTCTGTGACGTAATTGGAGCAATATCTGCCATCGCCTTTTTGGAGGCTTGCACCAGGAACTGTGTTCAGCACTTTGGGGCTCTAGCTCCCTTATTCTTCATAAATGCTTCTTACCAGGTGATTAAAGTTGCCATTTCCACTTTCCGAGGCTCAGAAATTAAGTCATAGGGAATTTAAGTCACTTGGCCAACGTCCCACAGCTAAGGAGCAGAGGTAGACTTTGAACTTGGAATTGCTGATCCAGAACCCTCATTCTTATCCTCTGTGAGGAAGCCCAGGAAAGAAGGGATCTGACAGCAGTTGTACCAGATGAGGATAGATCTGGCAGATATTGGCTTAGTAAAAGGTTGGACATGTTAGAATCTGTCCAAATCTAAGAATATAAATCTCACTCGCTATTGAATAGTCAACACTAAGCTGATTCGTAGTTAATTTATCCCATATAAACACCAACCCTTTCAGTTACCACAGGCTACGCATGACAAACTGATCACCAAGAACACTGAAGGCTCAGTGGCTACTTTACTGATGGTGATTTTTTTATTTTTTATTTTTTTTTACTGATCCAGGTAAATATTTTGTAATATTTTCTTTAATATGTTTTTTCCAAACAGCTGACTGTGGCCATAACCTGACTAAATCCTAATATTCTTTCTAATTTGTACTTCAATGACATTTCCTCAGGAAAGTCTCCTCTCACTGGTTCCCACAAGGAAGGAGATACACTTCCACATGCTCCCAGTGTCCACCAGTCTATCCTACCATGGTTCTACTGTGCTTTATTTTAATCACTTATTTGATTATCAGTATCTATTACTAAATCATATGCTCAGGGATGACAGAAGCCAGGCTATTTTGTTTGTATTATGCCTTTAATACGTGGCCATGGTCAATACAATTTCTATGAGCATATGAATATATAAATTTACTGAACTTTGATTATACATTATTCTAGGACTTGGCAATAGTTTTGAAATTGTTTTATGAGTAAGGTTTTGGATATTCCCATGGATATTCTCTGAGTGAAATTACCTGTTTGCTTATTTGTCTTTGTTAATTTCTACCCCATTTATGAAATAGAATCAATCCCACCTCTAGCAATGGGCTATACTTGACAAGTGATATAGACACCCCCAAGTCCAGGTATTTGTTAGGAAGCACACATACCTACTAAAAGCCCTGAAGTAGAATCTGATGAACATTGCTTTGAGGATGGAACTACTCATGCCTCTAGATACCCTAAAACATATCTTTGGGTTAAGCCAGAACATCAGAGTTCTACATACCTGGAACAAAATTGTGTAGCTTCTTAGAGAATGTTTTTTAACTGAACTTCACTCGGAAATAAATGTAAAGGAACAATGTTATGTTTTTCTCATGCTAATTTAATTAGTTTCACCATAAAGATATTTTGGGGATACTGGTCACTACATTGCAGTATGAACTCTTGTTGGTGATTCAAAGAAAATTATCAAGTCTCATATTCTATTTCTTCTGTAAAATCTGTTTATCATTTGATCAGGTCTTGGTTTCCTTACCTGAAAGATGGGAGTGATAAGGTATCTACCTCATAGGGTTTGAGAGAGGATGTAATAGGTTAATGCCAACAAAATGTCTACTTAGCACAGTGCTTGACATATGCTAAACAACTAATAAGTATTGGCTATTTGTCCCATCATGACTGTCATTTTCATCATAATTATCATCATCATCATCTTCCTCTTTTGGCAATTATGACCAGACAGCTCCAAGGTACATTCATAGCCATCTCTACCAATTGAAATTACTTTATGTCCAAAATAACTGTAGCTTCATTTTATTTTTTCCTACCCTGATTTTTCCCTTGAACCAGTTTTCTCATTTACATATTTCTAAGTTCATTTTTGTGCATACTTTTAGACACTGGCTTACAACCTTTGTGAAACAAGGTGAGCTATTAATACATACATACGTACATTAGTTTTCCGAGGGGAAGATGGATCACAGAGAGGTGAAATGACGTGTACTAAAAGTAGCAAAGGAGGAATGATTCCTATGTTCTAAATCTTAGCTCTTGGCCTTTTTTGTCTAGAAGACCACTGAAGCTTCTCTTTTGCTGAACTTTTACACAATCTCATCAAAGACTTTGATGTGGTTTCAATCATATTTCGTGCCGCTTATTGTTGAAATGAAAGCTTCTCTTCTTATTTGGCATGGAAACTGCATTAAAGGAAGAAAGGACCCTGAGAGAACAGATCACAATAGCCAGTGGTCAGGGGGCCATTGTTGGAGTGCTGTGTAATGCCTAGGTAACCTAAATATCACACGGTGAATTGATACAAGCTGGGATTTTAATATTACTTTTAAGGAAAGAAAAAGTTGATTTCTCTTTATCCCCGATGGTTGCTGTGATTACTCTATGGAGGTAAGAAAAGGCAGCAGCCAGAGACAGAGCCCTGGAGGATTTATGGCTCTGTATATGTAATAAGCATAAGTTTATAAATACATTAGTAAGCCCCAGGCTTTAACCTTAAATACTCAAAGCACTTTCCTCCTCCTTCTTTATACTGCATGGCCTCAGAAGCTACATAAAGGACATTTGGGGCTGCCACCTGCACCAACATTTCTCTACAGAAATTGGCCTTTCTCTTTTCCAATAAGTTTAGGTGTATATCTTTTCACTGCTACCACTATCACCCCACCTCTGGCCCTACGGGGTTTGGTGACTCCAAACCATTTGTCTTGGCACAACGGAACTGGGAACCTCGCGAGGAATGCTGACACAGGCAATTGTTCCACTGCTCCAGCATACAAGTTTGTAGACTATTGGTCCACATCTTAGCCGCTACCCCCATATCCCTGCCAGGCCATCTAGAGTCAGAAGGAGAGATATGTCCTAAGTACTTTTCCTTCCGATGAGCTGCAGGTTGTTGAGGGCAGAACCCACCTTACTCCCACAGTCTGTCTCATTCTGCAGAGCACAGATTGTGTTAGAAATGTCTTTTTTGCACAATCCCTCCCCTCCCCAACACACACACACCTTCTAGAGGTAGATTCCTCATGATTTACTAAGTGCTACTTAAGCACACTATGGAATGGAAACAGAATCCCAGTTTTCCTTCCCTGCTGTTGAAGACTCCAGATGCTAGAAGTTCCCGAGCCCCAGCACAAAACTCCTTGCCTCCCACTCTCAGTATTGGATCTAAAAATATAAACAAACAAACAAATTCTGGCAAGATTTCAAATTTGAACACAGGGCTGTTCGCCAAGAAATTCTCAGTTCCAAACTTGGCTTTAACTCAGAGTCTCTTTTTGGTTTTAAAAGAGAAAAACAAAACAAAACCCATTTTCTCATCAATTTGTGCAAAGTCATTCTCACCTGCCCCTCTGGGTACTGTGAGGATTAATGGCTTCTATTTCCTAATAATACCCCAGTTCCTCCCCAGTAGTAAGTTAAGGATATGGGCCTATTAGCTGCAAATGTTGCTCCAGTGGCCTTAAAGGATTAATATACCTCCCAAAGCCCTGAACTTACTGGTACAAATCTGGCTCAATGACTTAATGGGCTAATTAGTTAATTGTCAACTCTGCAAAGATGAGAAGTGTTATTATTTTACAGTTTATTAAATTTTCAAGAATGAACAACTATAGGGAGTAGATGCTGAGAGAGTTTAAAGGAGCCTAGAAGATTTTGACATGCAAAACTGGCATCAAAAACTCTCGTCCAGCCTCCGCTGGGGGATTGAGGTGATGGCGCCATTAATTGTATCCCATGGGTAACTCTGACAACCGCAGCGTCGGGAAGAGATTGGAATCCATCCTTTAAAAGTCCTTTTGATGTGAGAGTGCCTGTCATAAAGTAAAATGAAAAGTCAGGGTAGTAGAATAATTGTCTGTTTCCTTGTTATTGGGCATGAGAGAGATTAGCTACTGATGTGTGAACTGGGGTAAGATTTGATCTGCAGCATTATTGAATATGCAGAATTGTTAGGTACTGTACAGTGAGGCTTTCTAATGCCACTTGAAAATGTGGTTTATGTTAGAGCCACAGGAAAACTATTTGAAAATCTGAATAGTCTGCAAATAAGAGTAAAGTGAGACCAGCACAGGGCATCTGAGTCACAGACACTATTCACAAGCGAAATTCATTGAAAGATGTTCAACTCTTTGGTTACGATCAGAGGTTATATAGCTCAGACAACTTGTTTCTGAGAAGAAAACTTTAAAATTGCATGAGCGTCTGGAAGATTTGGGAATGTGTTCAGTGCCGGAGCATACCGGCACATTTTGAAGAATTGAAAGTTTTACACCAAACAGTCACAGACCAAATGATGGATAATTAAGCATTCCTGGTACCACAGGATGCATGTTTAATTTAAGGCTCTTGCCAACACAGTAGCTAATGAGACTTTCAGAAAAAAAGTAGGTATAAAGAACAGCTGAAAAGTTTTTCCTCACAGTGAGTTTTTGTTAAAAGAGAGAAAAAAGCTTCAAAATGGAATACACAAACACCAAAGTATAGACATGTTCATTGGGCCTGAATTAATCTTTGAGAAATGAAGTAGACCGTCTTGGGGCTGTCGACACAATAGTCACTCTTCCTTTTATCATTCTGCCCAAGCTCTGATTTTTTTCTGGTTTCTACTTTTCCATGAATCAGGTAAATCCTGGTAGATCTAAGCCATTAATGATGGCTACTGCAAACGACTGGTTTACAGACGGGTACGTACGTAGCCAGTCTTGTCAATGAGATCGGAGAGAATGTCTGCTGGAGGGCTCCTGAAAGTTTTCCTTCCTGATAAACTGAACTAAGTCAGCACTGCTTCGTCTTCTGTTGCTGGATAATGTAATTTGGAGTGCTTCTGCAACTACGCCAACCATCTGGCAAGGATAAGGAGAAATAGCCTTTCGATGAAGTCAGCACAGACAACAACAAAAAAGAGCCTGAATCCTTAATGACATTCCTGAGCTACTGATCTTACTGTGACTGACCTCTGGACTTCTGTCCATGTGAGATGATAAGTTAATTCTGTTATTATTTATTCCAGTTCTCTGTTGTTTGCCGCCAAGACATTCTCATGAATCCAAAAGAAATGGCCATGTGCTGCCCCAATCCCTGATTATGTTCCATGCATGATCGCATGTTTATTCAGAGCACTAGCAAGAAGGACAGGCATGGGGTTGGGTCCTCGATCTACTATTGACTATATGAATTTGAATATGTCACTTAAACTTTTTAAGCCTCAAGGTTTTTTTGCCCCCAAAGGGACAATAACCACTGTATCATAAGGCAGTTTGTGAGATTAGGTAAGAGAATGCTTGCAACGTGTGGACTCTCAATAACGATAGCTAAAATACAAACACACACTCACCGTTTCAAGGCAACTCTGACAGCTGTTATCAAATAGGAAAACAAATCAAGTGAGAAAATAAACACCATTCAAGCAGCAGGATAAATAAACCTAGAGAGACATATGGTATATTGGGCAGCATCTGTGTATAGGACTTAAAGCCGATGTTTTTTTTACACCAAATCTAGAATTAAGTGTAAAAATATCAGCATTTTCCTCAGCTCTTTTAGGAACATGGAATGTGAGGGGAAGATCCTTTAGGAACCTGGACTCTGAGAGGAACTTGATGTTCTGCATCCCTGAGACTGTCAGAGAGCGATCAAACAAGCAGACTGAGATGGTGCAGCTCATGATGTAGGTAGGAAAAGAACAAACCGAATGAGCTCATGCAGAAATCAGGAGAAGAAGTGTTCCTGAAGGATGGAGTGCACAACAGTGTTGCATGCTGCTAAATGACCAAATAGCATGAGAACAAGGAAGTGAACATACAGATTTCTGTGGATGGTACGAGATGAAAACATGATTGGATTGGGTTGAGGAGTAAACGAGGGCTCAGAAATTGGGGAATGGCTATATCCATCTTCTACACTTTACTAGGATAGGATAAAAAGAAATAGCCAGTGACGAGAAGGCCACCAAAGGTGTTTTTTCTTTCTGTTAAGAAAGAGATGACAGAACATATCTATATACTGATGGGAACAGGGCATAAAAAGCTGCAATTGATGGATCAGAGAGAAGGGAGATGATGGCAGGACTCCAGTTCTCGAGAAGGGGAGATGATGATGAACTATTTGGCCTTCGGTAGGATCTGGGAAACATCATTCTTTAAAACAAGATGAGCAGTAAGGAGGGGCAGACAGATGCAGCTACGTTGGTGGATTTGGTGATGGGACAATTTCCTTCCATTGGCTTCCAATCTGGACAATATGATATAAAAGTCAAAAGATAAAGAATTTCCAAGCAATGGAAAAGTCTTATACATTTACCTTGCTCCAGATTTCAAAGTTTTGGCCCTGTGATAAAAGCAGAGAATTCTGAGAAAGAAGAGTAGAATTTGTCTCTAATTAGAGAACCCTCTAATTGTTCAGATACTGCACTGCTTAGATGAATAGCTCCTTTAGAATAGATGTAGTATAAATGCTTTGGGACAGGATAGGCATGAATTTAACAGGAAAATCAATTCTATTCTCTGATCATTGTCCAAATACTTGGTGGCAGTAGAATGTGATAGAAAGAAAACAATCTGGGGTCAGAAGAAATGAGTGCAACTCCTGG